>OMKQ01000291.1:6460-29599 GCA_900302335.1 Phycis phycis
CCCCCCCCAACCTGAAAAAAGTGGTAGTGCCAAGCGAATATGAGTTTAAAAGTACACAAACCCTGCTATTTCAAAGAATATAGCTTCCTCATCTAGTCCATTTCAGTTATATATACGTCTTAAACACCCTTGTCTGTTTGGTAACATTTTCTATATATCCCTTAATTGTCTGAACGTTAATAATAATAGTGAAATAGTAACAATGTTGTAATTAGACTTTTCTGGTCGTATGGGTTATTCAGAAACCAGGCAGTAAGCTTGTTTCACTAAGACTATGTCATCATCAACTTATGTTGCCAGCGGAGAATCGGGTGCTGGGAAAACCGTGAACACCAAGAGAGTCATCCAGTACTTTGCCAGCATCGCTGCTGGAGGTGGGAAGAAGGAAGGAAACTCAGAGAAAAAGGTGACAATCTTGGAAGGCCTGACTCAACATTCTTATGCTCTGCCACAACCTGCAGACTTTCTGAACCTCAACATTATGCTGAGCCTTAACCTTCAGGCTATCTTAATCTCAATTGGAAAACTATGAAGTTTAAAACTTGTGTTCTCTGTCCTCTGTCATAGGGTACCTTGGAGGATCAAATCATCCAGGCTAACCCAGCCCTGGAGGCCTTCGGTAATGCTAAAACGATCAGGAATGACAATTCATCCAGATTTGTGAGTATTTTTCTATGATGAACAATGGGTGTGCACATCTATGAACATGGGTTTAACATTGTGTTTGCCATTAAATAACTATGGCTTTGTGTTTCCTTGTTATTTTCAGGGCAAATTTATTAGAATCCATTTTGCTGCCAGTGGAAAGCTGGCCTCTGCAGATATTGAGACTTGTAAGCACGCTTTTTTGTTTCACACAAATGTATTTTCCTTATCTTTCTAATATCTGAGTAAATGATAGCAATTCCGTGCCATAAGAGACACCAACAAGATTGACTTGCATTTTGAGGAGACTCATTAGGAATCTTAGTGAGTGAGTTCCTTAAATGAGTAATTATGCTCTGTAAATAAACTTTGCCTGACTAGAGCTATATTTCTTCACAGATCTATTGGAAAAGTCTCGTGTCACTTTCCAGCTGAAGGCTGAGAGAGATTACCACATCTTCTACCAGATTCTGTCTCAGAAGAAACCCGAGTTGCTTGGTAAATCAAAGACCCCACATACATACATTATACTGCATTATACTACATTATATTCCCAATCAGCACATAACATGTTGACATTCCATTCCAGAAATGCTGCTCATCACCAACAACCCCTACGACTACTCATTCATCTCCCAAGGAGAGACCACCGTAGCCTCCATCAATGATGCTGAAGAACTAGTGGCCACTGATGTAAATCGAGATAACATTTTTCCTATTTTGCAGACAAGATTCATTTTCTATCACAGATAATAAATTCCATGCATTTTCTTCTCGATTAGGATGCCTTTGACGTGCTGGGCTTCACTCAAGAAGACAAAAACGGCATCTATAAGATGATTGGAGCCATCATGCACTACGGCAACATGAGGTTCAAGCAGAAGCAGCGAGAGGAGCAGGCTGAGGCCGATGGCACCGAGGGTGAGCAGACCACACAGATGATCCGCAGACCACCATGTCCAGAAGAGGGCAACAGTTGAGCAAGACTGTAAATGCTGTTCACATTTGCCCCTCTGCAGATGCAGACAAAGTTGCGTATCTGATGGGCCTGAACTCTGCCGACCTCATCAAGGGTTTGTGTCATCCAAGAGTCAAAGTAGGAAACGAGTGGGTCACCAAGGGCCAAAGTGTTCAGCAGGTGTGTAAATGTTCAAAGAGCGTCAAAACATTTGATCGGGTTGGTTCTTGCAGAAAAAGTTAATTCTCTGGCAATTACGTCTTTCCATGCAAGGTGTACTACGCCATCGGAGCGCTGTCCAAGTCAGTGTATGAGAAGATGTTCTTGTGGATGGTGGTGAGGATCAACCACTCCCTCGACACCAAGCAGCCTCGCCAATACTTCATAGGTGTACTGGATATCGCTGGGTTTGAGATCTTTGATGTGAGTTCAGACCTGTGTACGATATGTTCATAAATGTGGTAATATACGCTACATTTATTCATTTATTTACCAGCTTAATGAATAAATTACATTTTCTGTTTCAGTTCAACACCTTCGAGCAGCTCTGCATTAACTTCACCAATGAGAAACTGCAACAGTTTTTCAACCACCACATGTTTGTGCTGGAGCAAGAGGAGTACAAGAAAGAGGGTATTGAATGGACTTTCATTGACTTCGGTATGGACTTGCAGGCCTGTATTGACCTGATTGAAAAGGTAAGATATGGAAATAGTTCCCAATTAATTATGTGGCAAATACATATGCTATATACTCTATCAAACTCCCCACTTTTTCCTCTCCTTAGCCCATGGGCATCATGTCCATCCTTGAAGAGGAGTGCATGTTCCCCAAGGCTAGTGATGCCACATTCAAGGCCAAGCTGTACGACAACCACCTGGGGAAATCCAACAACTTCCAGAAGCCCAGGATTGTCAAAGGGAAACCAGAGGCTCATTTCTCCCTGGTTCACTATGCTGGCACCGTTGACTACAACATCTGTAACTGGCTGGTGAAGAACAAGGATCCACTGAATGAAACTGTTGTGGGACTTTACCAGAAGTCAAATCTTAAAATGTTGTCCAACCTCTTTGCCAATTATGCTGGATCAGATTCAGGTAAACTAATTTGGAAAGGGAAGAATATGATATTGACTACAAGAGCAGACCAGACTGTATCAATTGTGTCTTAGCTTCATGGTGAATTCTAATTTTCTAGTTTTTGTAATTAATCATCAGATGGAAAAGGAGGAAAGGGTGGTGGAAGTAAGAAGAAGGGATCATCCTTCCAGACTGTGTCGGCCTTGCACAGGGTTAGTAAAACTTCAACAATAAGTTAGAGCTTGAAGTTATACTCCGAGTGTGATTGAAGAGAATCTGTATGCAGTTCAAAATTGGAACTAAGAAAATGCTTTGCTTTTCCTATTAACAGGAGAACCTGAACAAGCTGATGACCAACCTGAGGTCAACTCACCCTCACTTTGTGCGCTGCATCATCCCCAATGAGAGCAAGACTCCTGGGGCCATGGAGAACCCTCTGGTGATGCACCAGCTCCGCTGTAACGGTGTGCTGGAAGGCATCAGGATCTGCAGGAAGGGCTTCCCCAACAGGATCCTGTATGGGGATTTCAAACAGAGGTAACTCCATGAGAAGGTTGTCAGTTATGGATCACAATGGGACAATTTTAACTTTGTAATATAACCCCTATATTGCAGATATCGCATCCTTAATCCTGCTGCCATCCCAGACGGACAATTTATAGACAGCAGGAAAGGGGCTGAAAAGCTACTTGGCTCTCTTGATATTGATCACAACCAGTACAAGTTTGGACACACTAAGGTAAAAATGAATTAATCAAATATGGCCAAAGCCACATTCAACTGGTGGGATTTAATGCGGCCTCAGTTGCATACTTGATCACCAAATTGTTTCTACTCTCATGGGTTCTAGGTTTTCTTCAAGGCTGGTCTCCTTGGGACACTTGAGGAGATGAGAGACGACCGTCTGTCGCTTATCATAACTGGAATCCAGTCTCGGGCAAGGGGACTCCTGGCAAGATTGGAATTCCAGAAGATTGTGGAGCGAAGGTCAAACAAATGAAATGCTTTGAACTAATAATATCAATATATAATTTTATTGTATTTATTCTCTTTAGACTTTAACAGTTCATGGTTATTCCTTTTGGAATAATTATTTACAGCAGTAATTAAAACATGATTGTTGAATTAATTGTTGAATTATGTATGATTTCACTGCTCTGTAATAGAGATGCACTACTGGTGATCCAATGGAACATCCGTGCCTTCATGGGAGTGAAGAACTGGCCCTGGATGAAGCTGTTCTTCAAGATCAAACCTCTGCTGAGATCGGCTGAGGCAGAGAAAGAGATGGCCAACATGAAGGAAGAATTCCTGAAGTTGAAGGAGGCTTACGCAAAGTCAGAGGCTCGCAGGAAGGAACTAGAGGAGAAAATGGTCTCCCTTCTCCAAGAGAAGAACGACCTGCAGCTCAATGTCCAAGCTGTGAGTTTTTTTGGCATCTTATGTATGGATACAGCAGTATTATAGTCATTGTGTTATTAAACTGAGTGATATGTCATTACAGGAACAAGACAATCTTGCAGATGCTGAGGAAAGATGTGAAGGGCTTATCAAAAATAAGATTCAGATGGAAGCAAAGGCCAAGGAGCTATCAGAGAGACTGGAGGACGAGGAGGAGATGAATGCTGAACTGACCGCCAAGAAGAGGAAGCTGGAAGATGAGTGCTCCGAGTTGAAGAAGGACATTGATGACCTGGAGCTAACGCTGGCAAAGGTGGAGAAAGAGAAGCACGCCACCGAGAACAAGGTAGGACAAATCTTCATATATTTTTGACAACAACAGTGGGGAGCAATTGGTGTGATTGTTTCATGAGCAATATGTCAATGTCATTTGTAGGTGAAGAACCTAGTGGAGGAAATGGCTTCTCTGGATGAAATCATTGCTAAGCTGACCAAGGAGAAGAAAGCCCTACAGGAGTCTCATCAGCAAACACTGGATGACCTTCAGAGTGAAGAAGACAAAGTCAACACTCTGACCAAGGCCAAAGCCAAGCTGGAGCAGCAAGTGGACGACGTAAGTAGGATACTACATGTCCTGATATTTTATCACAGCTCTACATACTCGATAACTTGATTGATCCATATGATACTTTACTCAGCTGGAAGGCTCACTGGAACAAGAGAAGAAAGTGCGTATGGACCTTGAGAGAGCTAAGAGGAAGTTGGAAGGAGACTTGAAGTTAACTCAGGAAAGCCTTATGGACCTGGAGAACGACAAGCAACAACTTGAAGAGCGTCTTAAAAAGTAAAGCACACCTCACACATTTCTATTATGTAGTTGAAATACAGTTAACATACAATGATTTACAACACTACACTACACTACAACAATATAACCTGTTTATAACCTCTCACCTATTCCTGTCACCATAGGAAAGACTTTGAAGTTAGCCAACTCAACAACAGAATTGAAGATGAGCAGGCAATTAGTATTCAGCTTCAAAAGAAACTGAAAGAGCTTCAGGTAATTGAGATTGGCTTTGTCAATTGAGATTGAAAAAAATATCACAAAAAGCAGAAAAAAGTTGAAACAATGTGATGTTATGAGTGCTTTCATCTTCATAGGCCCGCATTGAAGAACTGGAAGAGGAGCTTGAGGCAGAGCGAGCTGCCCGAGCCAAGGTGGAGAAACAGAGAGCAGACTTGGCCAGAGAGCTGGAGGAGATCAGTGAGAGGCTGGAGGAGGCTGGTGGAGCAACATCTGCCCAGATTGAGATGAACAAGAAGAGGGAGGCTGAGTTCCAGAAGCTCCGCAGAGACCTTGAAGAGGCCACTCTGCAACATGAGTCTACTGCTGCCACACTCAGGAAGAAGCAAGCTGACAGTGTGGCCGACCTTGGGGAGCAGATCGACAACCTGCAGAGAGTCAAGCAGAAACTGGAGAAGGAGAAGAGCGAGCTCAGACTGGAGCTGGACGATGTGGTCTCCAACATGGAACATATTGTGAAGACAAAGGTTTGAATCATTCACTTGCTTTACTCTATTTGCCAAGATCAAATTGACAATCCAAGTAATAAATATTTAACTTCAAATATCATATTTAACCTCAGACAAACCTGGAGAAAAGCTGCAGGACCTTGGAAGATCAGATGAGTGAATACAAGACTAAATATGAAGAGGGTCAACGTTGCATCAATGACTTCAACATGCAAAAGGCAAAGCTGCAGACGGAAAATGGTACATTCATTGATTCTTCGGTCTTCAGTCAAGCTAAAGGATGTATCAATGCAATCAGCTGTATCTTGTATTAAACCATGGAACGCTAACATCAACATGTTTACTATGCAAACCAAAACCCAAGGTGAGCTCTCGAGGCAAATGGAGGACAAGGACTCCCTGGTGTCTCAGCTGACAAGAGGAAAAATGTCCTACACTCAGCAGATTGAGGACCTTAAAAGACAACTGGAAGAGGAGACAAAGGTACATTCTTGGGCTTCCTTATGCTTCAATTTCCTTTCAAGGCACTACAATAATCCTGTCATTCAATTGTATATCAGGCCAAGAATGCATTAGCCCATGCAGTGCAGTCTTCCCGACATGACTGTGACCTGCTGAGGGAGCAGTATGAGGAGGAGCAGGAGGCCAAGGCTGAGCTCCAACGCAGCATGTCCAAGGCTAACACTGAGGTGGCTCAGTGGAGAACCAAGTATGAAACTGATGCCATCCAGAGGACTGAGGAACTGGAGGAGGCCAAGTAAGAAAGACAGAGAATTAAAAAAACGCTTTCCTAATCTTTTAATCTTCCAGAGAGAACGTAATTTCATCCTGCAGATCAGCTTTTTGTTTGTGTTATGTTGCTTTTAAAATGTAAGACGAACAAAAAGTTTGTCTGTTAGATGACTGAGCAACCTTTGTACTAAACCAAAGCACTACCGATAATTTACCAAAGGAGTAAGGAAATGTCCAGCATCAACAAGCGTTTGATTGTCTGGTTTCTGAAGGAAGAAGCTGGCTCAGCGTCTTCAGGATGCTGAGGAGGCTGTGGAGGCAGTCAATGCTAAATGTTCCTCTCTGGAGAAGACCAAACACAGACTGCAAAATGAGATTGAAGATCTCATGGTGGATGTGGAGAGGTCTAATGCTGCAGCTGCGGCTCTGGACAAGAAGCAAAGAAACTTTGATAAGGCAAGGCAGTACTTCAAAAAAAGACTATGTAGTATACATAAAACTGCCAAAATCATAAAACACTATATTGTGGTAATTTTGAAGGAATCATCAAAATAATATAATTGAACTTAGCGTTTCAGTTCAGTTTCCTTGTAATGTATCCTGATTAGGGCTCTTCAATCAATCATGAAAATGTCATCATCATTCTGCAAATGTATTCTACCATGCATTTGTAAATGTAGGTCCTATCCGAGTGGAAGCAGAAGTATGAGGAGTCTCAGTGTGAGCTAGAGAGTTCCCAGAAGGAGGCCAGGTGTCTGAGCACTGAGCTCTTCAAACTGAAGAACTCCTACGAGGAATCTCTGGACCACCTGGAGACCATGAAGAGAGAGAACAAGAATCTCCAGGGTAGGATCTCAATATTAGTTTTGATGGTACGGTTTTCAAAGTTTCAATGCTAATGTAATTAGTAATTTGGTGTTGTTTGTTTATTAAATGAAAAACAGAGGAAATTTCAGACCTTACTGAGCAACTGGGTGAGGGATCAAAGAGCATTCATGAGCTGGAGAAACTGAGGAAACAGCTGGAACAGGAGAAAAGTGAGATCCAATCTGCTCTCGAGGAAGCTGAGGTATGAGCATGCTTCACGAGAGGCAATGAACCCAACATCGTTTCATTTGTTTAAAAAATGTTTTAAATGTGGTAATATGTCTGAGCAATTGTCATCATAGTAATCTACGAGAGGGTTATGCATCTCGGACGATTATAGTGTAGTTTGCTGCCCGTCGTTGAAGGGAGGGTTAAGCCTCTCGGACACATCATCGCATTTCGTACAACATATCATACACAACGATAACATTTTTTTTTATGTTAATTTAAATGTACATTTAAAATACATTTAAAAATAGATTTAAATTTAAGATGAGACAGAGGGTTCACTTGGACTTTAAAAATATATACATTTATAAACCAGGCTGTGTATTGTTATGTCCTTTCAGCATACATGTTTTCTAATTACAAGATTTACTCTTATTAGGCCTCATTGGAGCATGAAGAGGGCAAGATTCTGAGAGCCCAGCTTGAGTTCAATCAGGTTAAAGCCGAAATTGAAAGGAAGTTGGCTGAGAAGGATGAGGAGATGGAGCAGTCCAAGAGGAACCTGCAGAGGAACATTGATACCCTGCAGAGCTCTCTGGAAGCAGAGTGCCGCAGCAGGAATGAGGCCCTCCGCTTGAAGAAGAAGATGGAGGGAGACCTCAATGAGATGGAGATCCAGCTCAGCCAGGCCAACCGGCAGGCGTCTGAAGCCCAGAAGCAGCTCAAGACTATTCATGCTCATCTCAAAGATTCTCAAATCCAGCTGGACGAGTCTCTTCGGGCCAATGATGACCTTAAGGAGAACATTGCAATTGTTGAGAGGCGTAACAACCTGATGCAGGCTGAACTGGAGGAGCTGAGATCCGCTCTTGAGCAAACCGAACGATGCCGCAAACTTGCTGAGCAAGAGTTGCTGGATGTCAGTGAGAGAGTGCAGTTACTGCACTCACAGGTAAGATACCGAAATTATACATTCATATATTTTGATGCTCACAAATGACCATTTAATTTAGAGACTGGGAACAACTAGTGACAGTAAAGTTTGCAGCTCTCATTTACTCTCATCTCTTCTCAATCTTCAGAACACCAGCCTGATAAACCAGAAGAAGAAGCTGGAGGCTGATACATCCCAGCTTCAGTCTGAGGTGGAGGAATCTGTGCAGGAGTGCAGGAATGCAGAGGAAAAGGCCAAGAAGGCCATTACTGATGCGGCCATGATGGCAGAGGAGCTGAAGAAGGAGCAGGACACCAGCTCTCATCTGGAGCGCATGAAGAAGAACATGGAGCAGACCATCAAGGACCTGCAGCACCGCCTGGATGAGGCTGAGCAGATTGCCATGAAGGGCGGAAAGAAGCAGGTCCAGAAGCTGGAGGCCAGGGTGAGTGCTCTATAGCCACACACACACAGCTACACACACACACACACACACACACACGTAGATCCTGAATTTCAACTCCTCTGGGAACTTTCAATGTGGAAGTTGAATTAAATTCAGGTGCTTCAGTTTCCTCCCACCAAAATACATGCATGTAAAGCACGCTGTGTTGAACCATACCTTCATGTAGCAGCAGGAGGCTGCATATTTCAAGCAGTTATCATCTGCTAGTTAGACAGTGGTATTTGTAATGGATATCTAAATTGTAATTTTTGGGATTTCTCAGGTACGGGAGCTGGAGAACGAGGTGGAGTCTGAGCAGAAGAAGAGCAGCGAAGCAGTGAAGGGAATCCGCAAATACGAGAGACGAATCAAAGAACTGACATATCAGGTGCTTTATTCATTTATTATCACAAATGCCAATCAAAATACAATAACAAGTGACTCTCCTTGCACAACTTTCATCATGGAAGGAGTTGGCTATTTATTTACTCAGGATCAAGTGGACATGACCCCAGAAGTTGAGGTACAGTATATAAGCATAGCACACAAGCCTTATATTCATATACATTTGTCAACATTTCAGACTGAGGAGGATCGCAAGAACGTCACTCGTCTCCAAGACCTTGTAGACAAGCTGCAGCTGAAGGTCAAGGCCTACAAGAGGACATCTGAGGAGGCCGTAAGTCTGATCTCCACTACCTCCAGCCTTACTGTGTAGCAGGTAGAATGAATGCTAGGCCCGGTAAGGCTCCGGCTATGAACATGTCTGTGAGGGTTTGTAATGAACCTGGTTGGCTTTGCTTCCATTTAACCCTGTGGATACAGGAGGAGCAGGCCAACACCCACCTGGGCAAGTTCCGTAAGCTGCAGCATGAGCTGGACGAGGCTGAGGAGAGGGCAGACATCGCCGAGTCCCAGGTCAACAAGCTGAGAGCCAAGAGCCGTGACGTGGGCTCCAAGGTCAGTGGTAGATGTAAAGATGATAATGATAACAAAAAATGTTAAATAATAATATAGTACAACTAATGAAAGCTGCAGACATTAAAGCTGCTTTCACAGTCATTGGTTACAAAGTCTGAATTGTTTACGACGTTAAAACTGTGGGCACCCTTTTAAAGGTGATTAAGGAAACTGGAAACAAATCAGGGCAGACGTTTTAAAACAGTTCAATTCAATTCAAAATAAAAAATCAGTTTTGTGTATTGATGGTTCATTATAGAGTGGTGAAAATGTTTGACAAACAAGAGACAGCAGCAGCCTTCAATATTTGTATGCCAAAATAAATCTGGACTTCAGAGTAAATTCACTCTTGTTGTAGAATTTGATTCATTGGCCTTTATCATACGACTGATATTTTAAAGCTGACACTTACAGTTGTCCCTATGTTGTCCCCATGTTCACACACAATATCTTATGTACGTCTTAAGTAAATTGTTAATGATAAATGCAATTGTTAGTGCCTATTAGTTATATGCATATATAATTAAATCAATGCGTTCACTCAAGCCTGCATCATCACAGGTGTCATGGTCAATGAGTAGAACAATGACACACACACATTCACACTCCATCTATTGATGTAAATCTACTCTCTCTATTCTCTTACCACCAGAGGGGGCTGGATGAGGAGTGAGCCTGCTGGTCCATGGACCCACCATGGACCCTTTGGACATGTTGAGGGCCAATGTGTTTCTGTAGAATAAAGCAACAGTGCATTCAAATATAATGAATATGCCTTGTCGTTATTTCATGCAGCTGATCTCAAGCATTCCCTCTATCACCTTTACTGATGGAGCGGCAGACTTGGGAAGGAAAGAGAGTAGGAAGTGTAGCAGGTGATGTTTTATTCTCTGCAGTGGGGACACAGTTGTGACAACCTAGTGGCTTACTCCTGCCCCCTTCTGGTTGTACACCGTTATGACACTGAGTATGTCTGCACCCAACAGTGAAGCAATGTTAACTTCTGAATGGGAACCTATGTGTTCTAAAAGCAGAAAGAACTATACAATTGTCGTAAGTAGGGGGACAGAAAGTGATCATACCAGGCAGACCCACCCACACTTATCTACAAAATCCTCCTTGACCATATAGTTAAATAAACTTCTTACCTACAACCTTCATAATGTTTTAATATAAATGTACAAATGATAATATTAAAGGTGCGGTTTGTATGATTTAGTGGCATCTAGTGGTGAGGTTATGCCACTGAATACCCCAAGGAATACTATTTAGTTATTTTGTCTGTAAAACTATAGGTCATAGCTTACAAATAAGATAGAGCTCATGATCAGAAATAAGAAGCACGTCCTCTCTAGAGCTGTTTGTCCTTTCTAGGCTCCTGTATAAAACATGGTGGTGCAACATGGCAGGCTCCGCAGGGGAAGACCCGCTCCCTTATGTAGATGTAACGGGCTCATTCTTAGGTAACGGAAACACAACCAATAATATACACACTATATACACATACATATATATATATATATAATACATTAACACCTACTCATGAATATTATATTAATTTCTGTTCTGCAAGTTGACACTAAATTCTGCACATTGGATTTTCAAAGTCAATATGTCAGCTTATTGTGTTTCACAGAGCTCTTAGGCATCCACAGCAAAGTTTGGATTTTGACTACACTGGCATATACTGTGACATACACTGTGTACTTCTCTTATTAAAAGAAGTACACAGAATTTGCTTTACAAATGTGCATCATCTACCATGCCATTTAAAACTAAATACCAAGTAGACCATAATAGTACCAGTATACCGTACCAGTATAGCATAAAACAAATCCATTAGTAGAGAAATATGAAAAACATTAGCTTGTAAGTAACACATTGGATTTATTAAGGCAAAGTTTGATTGCAAGTCTGTGTTATAAGGCTTATAACACAGTACAAGGCGAAACTACTACTAAAGGTAGAAATTACATGAATTACAATATTATTGTTTTGACAAAAAATACCAATAACAATACCAATACAATAATACATTTATACTTGAGTCAAAAGTGAAGGCAAAACTACAATGCAAGTACCACAATCAAACCATTTCAAAGTTACATCTAGAAAGTTAATTATGTTATTAATTAATATTAATACTTATTAATATCTTAATAAGGTATCTTATTGAATCTTATAGATTAATTATACCTATTAATCAATAATTTAATGATAAAAATGTCTAACTACTTGCCATCATTCAGCTGCAGGAGAGCAGAGGCTGCTGTGATATTTTAGTGCACCAACCTCTGGAAACAATGGGAACATAAGCCCTGGTCTGGGTGTTGTAAACTCTTCTTCGCCTTGTTCTCTTGGACACATGCTGAGGAAGAGCACAGAAATATTGCAGTTTAAATTAAAAGATTTATACTCAAGCATTAACCAAGGAAATAAAATGCATCTATTCAAGGCACTGGAGACTTGTCGTTCTCATCCTTGTTTACGGGAGAGACATCCCATAATTATCACTGCTTAGCACTAGTTGTTCTCTGAATCAGTCCTACTGACAGTAGCACATCGGAGTCCTATGGGTTTTATCATCCAGCCACAGCATTCCCAGGTGACACCACCTGCCGCTTCCATCAACAGAGGTGCCAACTGCCAACAGATTGGTCCAGCATCTGGTCGGAGTCATCTTAGTGAGTTTGTGAGAGGAACGCCCCACAACAGAATGCCAGACTATGATGTCCACAGGGAGGCATTGGCAGCTGGGAATGAAGCTGATCAAATGTGAAAGCAAGTGCGATCCACACTTGCAATGGAGCCTCGACTAAATGTGACCATAATTCCATAATTGTCATCATTGCCAGTCCTGTCTAAGAAGCCTGTAGTAAGTAATGAATAAACACCACACTTCAGAAATGTTCTGCCAGTCCCATGAAGCATTACTGACTGACAAAAAGCATTCCTTGGCTGATAAACAATAAAACAGACCATATAAAAAACTCCCCAGTCCATTATAGGACCTTACTCTGCGGTGGGTCAAAGACACTTACACCTGTTGCCTTTTGTCCATCACATATATAGCTGCCCTTCTCAAAGAGACGGAGAGAAAAAAAACAAGGCAAGAATTTCACAGGGTTATCTTTGTCGGCAAGGCCAAAGGGGAAGGAAACAATGCCATGACGACAGGACGAGACAGGGAATGCAGCCAGAAGCCAGGAGAACCGAGGGATCATTGACGGTACCCCGACCCCAGTCTCGATTAGACGACGACAGCTGGAACCTTACATTGTCCTCAAACGACACTGCAGAACCAACATCTCATACTCCCATCACATGCTCTTTGTTTATATATTATATTATATTTTACACCGAAGGCCTGAGGGTATTTTTTTGTTTGTAATTATCATTTGATTCTTGGTCTGTCAACTTCCAGGTTTGGACTTTGGGTACAGCCCCTTAGAATTGCAAGATGAATTAAAGACAAAGTTGAAAAGAAGATGCTCAGTGTCACTTACCCTTTAAAAAACAAAACAAATGGTTGAATACATGAAGTTAGTGAATCAATAACATCATGTTCACAATCTTTTACAGCACATAATATGTACTTTTCAGGTTGAAGGACCACCTTGCCAGAATCCTATGTTGCTTATTTTATTTATTATCAAATCATATTGTCATGACTGGATATTGATATCATGTGACCTGTGGTAGCAGGCCCTCCCCTCGCCTGTTATACTGCACTAAGTGTCCTCATGTGTTTATCACAAGGTGAGGGCAACAAATAGCAACGGCCTCTCCTGCCCAAATCGGAAAAGGCGTATTAATGTGCTACACGTTTCTCTGAAGATCATGCCCATATTTGGGTGACCACCAACCTTTATTAAGCAGGCATGACCTGTGGGCCCTGGACTCTATTGTTCAACTCCACAGGCAGACAGCGACAGGAAATCGGGTAAGTGACACTGAGCAATCTCAAAGCGATTATCGTTGGCATCTTGTGTTACTCAAGCTTACAGAGAATTAGTCATTGTAAAAGCTTTAGTTTTTTTTTTTTTTTACATATTTATCTGTCTATTGTGTGTTGAGCACTGAAAAATTATGAATTGTTTTTGTGTTTGGCCTATATCTTCAGGATAGACCTTGAGCTCTACAGCAGTTCAACTGAACAGGTGATGAGTGGATGCTTTGTTTTCATCCAATAATATTATTGGATGATCAAACGATGAAAACAAAGGGTTGTGTTTTATCTTCAAAAGGTAGATTCTAACGGCATTGATACATGGAGTAGACAGCCTCATTACAGAAATTCAAGAGGAACGTATTTCAAAGTGCTATTAGCTAATGCAAGTAGCTTAAGTAGCAATGAAGGGGCTTCATGCAGCTAACCAGACAAACAGCGACACCCTAAAGCTAGTAAAACATGTGATTTGTTTGGTTACATGTGCCACGTGTGTATTCTTTCCAAACAGGCTGAAAGATGGGTGACGCTGTAATGGCAGAGTTTGGGATCGCCTGTACTTTCCTGAGGAAGTCGGACAAGGAGCGCCTGGAGGCCCAGACTCGGCCCTTCGACATGAAGAAGCAATGCTTCGTACCCGACCCCGAGGTCGAGTACGTCAAGGCTTCCATCGTCAGCCGCGACGGGGACAAAGTCACCGCCGACACCGAGTTTGGGAAGGTAGGCAAAGCCAAAAAGTGCTGAAACTAAACCTCAAAATGACGTGAGGGGTCGACCATTGAACTCGTGTTGTTCACCGCTCGCTTGCAGACCGTGACGGTGAAGGAGTGCGACGTGCACCCTCAGAATCCGCCAAAGTTTGATAAAATTGAAGACATGGCGATGTTCACCTTCCTGCACGAGCCCGCCGTGCTGTTCAACCTCAAAGAGCGCTACGCAGCATGGATGATCTACGTGAGTCGATGGGATTAGCCGCTCTTTTTGTTTAAAACCTAGAAGAGGTTGCATCTTCATCTTTGCCTCCTCCACCTCCCATCCCATCAGACGTACTCCGGGCTGTTCTGTGTGACGGTCAACCCCTACAAGTCGCTGCCGGTCTACAATCAAGAGGTGGTGGTGGCCTATAGAGGAAAGAAGAGGAGTGAAGCTCCTCCTCATATCTTCTCCATCTCTGACAACGCCTACCAGTACATGCTGTCAGGTGAAGCCTATTTACTCATGTTTACGTGATTAGCCTTGTTTTGTTTGCTCATTCGTATTCATGTTACTTATATTTTGTAATGTATAGTGTCTTCATGTCTTTTAACCCACAGACAGGGAGAATCAGTCCATCCTTATCACGTGAGTCAAGAACAAACAAAAGAATACCCTGAAATTAATATTGTGACTGCATGAACAAGAAATATTATCAATTCTGGTCTGACATCTGTCCTGTGTCTAGCGGAGAATCCGGTGCTGGGAAGACTGTCAACACCAAGCGTGTGATCCAGTACTTTGCCAGCATCGCTGCTGTGCCAAGTGGGAAGAAAGACCTAGCAGCTGAGAAAAAGGTTTAGCACTGACAATTGCATTACTAAGGATGCATTACTAATTACTACTTGCATTACTCCCCCTAAATAGTAAGAGTATCTTGATCATTTCAACAGGGCACCTTGGAGGATCAAATCATCCAGGCTAACCCAGCCCTGGAAGCCTTTGGTAACGCTAAAACCATCAGGAACGACAATTCCTCCAGATTTGTAAGTGTTTATAGGTTACAGTGAAATGAACAAACCAAGAAAACAAACGTTATATTGCACCAATAAGCATCTTATTGGGCTGGGTTTTCTTAGGGTAAATTCATCAGAATCCATTTTGACAACCGGGGAAAGCTGGCCTCCGCTGATATTGAAACATGTGAGTTAACAACAAAGTGTTTTACAGGAGTTCGTATTTCTGATAGAGCTGAAACCATTTCCTTTACCAAGGGATCTTTTTTTGTAAAAACGCTGCTGCTTTTCTGGTAGGAATTTAAAGACAGAAATATATAATATTGTGTGTCCTGGTCAGACCTTCTGGAAAAGTCTCGAGTGACCTTCCAGCTCAAGGCTGAGAGAGATTACCACATCTTCTACCAGATTCTGTCTCAGCAGAAACCTGAGCTGCTTGGTAAATCATTATCTCTGCACCGTGTAAAACTATCATCTTAAACATAAATGTAACTCTATATCAAATCAAAATCAAATCCAGTGATTGTGATTTGATATTGTGTTCCAGAAATGCTGCTCATCACCAACAACCCCTACGACTATGCCTTCATCTCCCAAGGAGAGACCACCGTAGCCTCCATCAATGATGCAGACGAACTGGTTGCAACAGATGTACGGCCACCTGTTCAATTCCTTAGATGATTCTTCCAAAGCGAGACAAAGAAAAATGTTATCTTGATGGTGTATTTTATGATGTAGGACGCATTTGACGTGCTGGGCTTCACTCAAGAGGAGAAGAACAGCATTTACAAGCTGACCGGGGCCATCATGCACCACGGCAACATGAAGTTCAAGCAGAAGCAGCGCGAGGAGCAGGCAGAGGCCGACGGCACCGAGGGTGAGAGTCGCTTCAGGAAGAATCGCTGTGCTTCATAACGTGTGTGCGTTCCCATGTGTAACAAGTAGCACTGGCAACCACCATGGAAAACCTAATTCTCATGGTTCATCCCCCCTCCCCTCCCAGCGAACTACAGAGAAACTTATTAACGTATTCAACATGATATCTCTGTGGTATCTTAGCACAACACATGAATAAACATATTCGCCTTTGCAGATGCAGACAAAGTCGCGTATCTGATGGGCCTGAACTCTGCCGACCTCATCAAGGGTTTGTGTCACCCAAGAGTCAAAGTAGGAAACGAGTGGGTCACCAAGGGACAAAACGTAGCTCAGGTATGAACCTTAGGAACGTTTGGAAAATGTTTGATCCAAGCTTTGTTGTCTTCGATTAACTCAGTTTCCTTCCTAGGTGAACTACGCCATTGGTGCGCTGTCTAAGTCAGTGTATGAGAAGATGTTCTTGTGGATGGTGGTGAGGATCAACCAGTCCCTAGAGACCAAGCAGCCTCGTCAGTACTTCATAGGTGTACTGGACATTGCTGGGTTTGAAATCTTTGATGTGAGTTTATAAAGAATAATAAATCATCTGAATGCATCTGAATAAAGTGTGCTGATCTTACTGTTGATTATGATTACAGTACAATACCTTCGAGCAGCTGTGCATCAACTTCACCAATGAGAAACTGCAACAGTTTTTCAACCACCACATGTTTGTGCTGGAGCAAGAGGAGTACAAGAAAGAGGGCATTGAATGGACTTTCATTGACTTTGGTATGGACTTGCAGGCCTGTATCGACTTGATTGAAAAGGTAAGACATTAAAATAGTTGCAAATAGTGGCAAAACAAATATTATTTTCATGACACACTTATTGCTCTCCTTAGCCCATGGGCATCATGTCCATCCTTGAAGAGGAGTGCATGTTTCCCAAGGCCAGTGACACCACATTCAAGGCCAAGCTGTACGACAACCACCTTGGGAAATCCAACAACTTCCAGAAGCCCAGGGTTGTCAAGGGGAAACCAGAGGCGCATTTCTCCCTGGTTCACTATGCTGGCACCGTTGACTACAACATCTCTAACTGGCTGGTGAAGAACAAGGACCCACTGAATGAGACCGTTGTGGGACTTTACCAGAAGTCCAATCTCAAGCTATTATCCATCCTTTTTGCAAATTATGCAGGGGCTGAATCTGGTATGAATTCTTCACAAAACAAATGTGTTTTCTATAAGAAATATTGAATCTTCTCACATCTTTGAATCTTCTCACATATTGAATCTTCTTTACACGGATGTATAATTTTGATGCATATACTTAAACATACACATGATATAATTATATTTTACTCCAAGACACTGGCGGCAAGGGGAAAGGTGGTGGAAGCAAGAAAAAAGGTTCTTCCTTCCAAACTGTATCTGCTTTGCACAGGGTGAGATGTTCTATGTAACTATGCAAACAGAAATATGAAGCAGCATCGTAGCCAGCTCGTGTCATTCATACAAAATATCTGTTTGTCCTCAAATAAGTGATCCTGCATTGTATAGGCATTTTTATTGCCATGACATTAGCTATTTCCTCACATGTGCCTTTACAGGAGAACCTGAACAAGCTGATGACCAACCTGAGGTCTACTCACCCTCATTTTGTGCGCTGCATCATCCCAAATGAGACCAAGACTCCTGGGGCCATGGAGAACCCTCTGGTGATGCACCAGCTCCGCTGTAATGGTGTGCTGGAAGGCATCAGGATCTGCAGGAAGGGCTTCCCCAACAGGATCCTGTATGGGGATTTCAAACAGAGGTGTGTGTCAGGATACTGTATGTCGATCACACTTTCTGCTGGTTTCTGAGGGCAAAAGGTGATGCGTTGCGTAGCCAGTATATAACATGAGATTGTGTAACACTGTTCAAGATACCGCATATTGAATCCCAACGCCATCCCTGAGGGACAGTTCATTGATAACAAGAAAGCTGCAGAGAAACTGCTGGGCTCTTTAGACCTTGACCACACCCAGTATAGACTGGGACACACGAAGGTTGGTATTGTTAATGGTTGATAAAAAAGGACATTTGTGTATGCAAAATAAATACATCTTTCCAATATTCCAATATTAATCAGGTGTTCTTCAAAGCTGGTTTGCTGGGTCTTCTTGAGGAGATGCGTGATGACCGCCTTGCTCTGATCATCACTGGCATCCAGGCCAGGTCCCGTGGTGTTTTAGCAAGAATTGAGTTCCAAAAGATTGTGGAGCGTCGGTAAGCACTTCAAGCATGTTCTCACAATAATATAATTGACACTGTAAAATAAATAAAGTAGCATAGTTCATGCTGCAATCAAAATCGTTGTGATTTTTTCTTAACAGGGATGCACTGTTGGTCATCCAGTGGAACATCCGTGCCTTCATGGGAGTCAAGAATTGGCCCTGGATGAAGATGTACTTCAAGATCAAACCACTGTTGAAGTCAGCGGAGACTGAGAAAGAGATGGCGAACATGAAGGAAGAATTCCTGAAGTTGAAGGAGGCTTACGCAAAGTCAGAGGCTCGCAGGAAGGAACTAGAGGAGAAAATGGTCTCCCTTCTCCAAGAGAAGAACGACCTGCAGATCCAAGTCCAGGCTGTATGTTGAAAGTCATGATACAAATTTGCATAAATAAATAAATACATGATTGCTGAAACAATGTTTCGAATGACAATAGGAGCAAGATAATCTCTGCGACGCTGAAGAGAGGTGTGAAGGTCTGATCAAGAGCAAGATTCAGCTTGAGGCCAAATCCAAAGAGCTGACAGAGAGACTGGAGGATGAGGAGGAGATGAACGCTGAACTAACCGCGAAGAAGAGGAAGCTGGAAGATGAGTGCTCTGAGTTGAAGAAGGACATTGATGACCTGGAGCTAACACTGGCAAAGGTGGAAAAAGAGAAGCATGCCACTGAGAACAAGGTAAAATTGAACTTAAAATGGGAATTAATATCATCAAATACCAGTGTTCAAATTCATGCCCAAACAGAATGTTCTATGTATGTGGTATTAGGTGAAGAACCTCACTGAGGAAATGGCTGCTCTAGATGAAATCATTGCCAAGTTGACCAAGGAGAAAAAAGCCCTACAGGAGGCTCATCAGCAAACCCTGGATGACCTTCAGAGTGAAGAAGACAAAGTCAACACTCTTACCAAGGCCAAAGCTAAGCTGGAGCAGCAAGTGGACGACGTAAGACGTTCAATTAAATCACAAATATGTGGTTTCAAACATAAACAATAAATAAAACTAACATTAAAACCCAATTACTACTCATTTATAGCTTGAGGGTTCCCTTGAGCAAGAGAAGAAGGTACGAATGGACCTTGAAAGAGCCAAGAGAAAGCTGGAGGGGGACCTGAAGTTGTCCCAAGAGACTGTCATGGACCTGGAGAATGACAAGCAGCAACTGGAAGAGCGGCTGAAAAAGTAATGAAATACCCATGGGTTTGTCTTTAGACATTATACATCTTTCATAAACTAAAACAATATTTTGTTATTGACAGGAAAGATTTTGAAATCAATGCACTTAATGGAAAAATTGAAGATGAACAAGCCATGAGTGCACAGCTCCAGAAAAAATTGAAGGAGTTGCAGGCAAGTGCATTCAAGATAAGTATGTATATGCATCCAACATTGAGTTACGGCCACAATGTATTGACCTTGGTGTTCACCTAGGCCCGCATTGAAGAACTGGAAGAGGAGCTTGAGGCAGAGCGAGCTGCCCGAGCCAAAGTGGAGAAACAGAGAGCAGACTTGTCCAGAGAGCTGGAGGAGATCAGTGAGAGGCTGGAGGAGGCTGGTGGAGCAACATCTGCCCAGATTGAGATGAACAAGAAGAGGGAGGCTGAGTTCCTGAAGCTCCGCAGAGACCTTGAAGAGGCCACTCTGCAACACGAGGCCACGGCTGCCACTCTCAGGAAGAAGCAAGCTGACAGTGTGGCCGACCTTGGGGAGCAGATCGACAACCTGCAGAGAGTCAAGCAGAAACTGGAGAAGGAGAAGAGCGAGCTCAGACTGGAGTTAGACGATGTGGTTTCCAATATGGAACATATTGTGAAGTCTAAGGTAAGGTGTTCTCCTCGGCAGAAGATGAACAGACAAATAAACAGCGGTCTGTAAATGGAAAAAAATACCCTACCATGCATTTAAGGGAATTCATGGTAAAGTTGTTATATTCTTCATGTTCTTTAAGATTAACTTGGAGAAAAGCGGCAGAACTATGGAAGATCAGATGAATGAATACAGAATCAAGTGTGAGGAATACCAAAAATCTCTTAACGACTTTGTAACTCAAAGGGCAAAACTCCAAGCTGAAAATGGTCAGTTGGCATTGTAACTACTATCAATAATTAGTTTGTTTGTAGAATAACATTGTTTAATGCAGCTTTATTTGTGAATTTCCAGGTGAGTTTTCGAGGCAGCTGGAAGAGAAAGAATCTCTTATCTCGCAACTGACCAGAGGAAAGACCTCTTACAACCAGCAACTTGAAGATCTGAAAAGACAGTTGGAAGAGGAAGTCAAAGTACAAAACAATGGACTCAAAAAAACTAAATTGCTGACTGCAATGATGTGTTGATGAATCACCACCACTCTCTCAATGTATCCAGGCCAAGAATGCATTAGCCCATGCAGTGCAGTCTTCCCGACATGACTGTGACCTGCTGAGGGAGCAGTATGAGGAGGAGCAGGAGGCCAAGGCTGAGCTCCAGCGCAGTATGTCCAAGGCTAACTCTGAGGTGGCTCAGTGGAGAACCAAGTATGAAACTGATGCCATCCAGAGGACTGAGGAACTGGAGGAGGCCAAGTAAGTGTTCTATAAGTTCTTCATTGGCAAGTCAATGACACAAGACAGCCAGTATCTTCAGGAGGAGGTCCTGTATGAGAAGCTCAAATAAGATATAGGCTTTAATATTATTGTAACTTCTCTTCTCTCTGCATTGAAGAGAGGAATATATTGTTAATTCAAGACTGAATATTGCTTCCACAGGAAGAAGTTGGCACAGCGTCTTCAGGATGCTGAGGAGGCTGTGGAGGCAGTCAATGCTAAATGTTCCTCTCTGGAGAAGACCAAACACAGACTGCAAAATGAGATTGAAGATCTCATGGTGGATGTGGAGAGGTCTAATGCTGCAGCTGCTGCTCTGGACAAGAAGCAAAGAAACTTTGACAAAGTATAGCATATTTGTCCTTGACATTTTTTTAAGTTCTATGGTGGTCAATGGCACGTAAAACATATTTATATTAGTTGATGATATGAAATTATGAAAAAACATAATTTCCATTATATTTGTAAATGTAGGTCCTATCCGAGTGGAAGCAGAAGTATGAGGAGTCTCAGTGTGAGCTTGAGAGTTCCCAGAAGGAGGCCAGGTGTCTGAGCACTGAGCTCTTCAAACTGAAGAACTCCTATGAGGAATCTCTGGACCACCTGGAGACCATGAAGAGAGAGAATAAGAACCTCCAGGGTAATGTCTTTTGCTGTATTCTTGCTGAATGTTTTTGCTGCAACGAAAAGTCAACCATGAACAACATAAACATGATTTCCTTCTCATGGGTTTGACAGAGGAGGTTTCTGACCTCACTGAGCAACTTGGTGAGGGGTCAAAGACCATCCATGAGTTAGAGAAGGTCCGAAAGCAGATGGATCAAGAAAAGTGTGAGATTCAAGCTGCTCTTGAGGAAGCAGAGGTATGGGTGAAATATTGCATTCATTCATTATTGATCAAGGGTGGAAACATACAAGTTTAAAGTGCGTAAAAACAATTTAGTCCCAACAATGTAACAAGCCAATTCTGAAGTGAATACTGTATGATTGAATCTAGGCCTCCCTTGAGCATGAGGAGGGCAAGATTCTCAGAGCCCAGCTGGAGTTCAACCAGATAAAGGCCGAAATTGAACGAAAGATGGCTGAGAAGGATGAGGAGATGGAGCAGTGCAAGAAGAACATGCAGAGGACCATTGACACCCTGCATAGCTCTCTTGAGTCAGAGACCCGCAGCAGGAATGAGGCCCTCCGCTTGAAGAAGAAGATGGAGGGAGACCTCAATGAGATGGAGATCCAGCTCAGCCAGGCCAACCGGCAGGCATCTGAAGCCCAGAAGCAGCTCAAGTCTGTCCATGCTCATCTCAAGGTATACATGTGAATTTAATTTGTTTAATGTCACTCTGTACTTCACCAACTGACACTGTATAGCACTCGCCTTGGTAGGAATCATGTTCAATTAATTGTACATTTCCTCCCATCTAAAGGACACTCAGCTTCAGCTTGACGACTCCCTTCGGTCCAATGATGATCTTAAGGAGAACATTGCAATTGTTGAGAGGCGTAACAACCTGATGCAGGCTGAACTGGAGGAGCTGAGGGTCTTGGTGGAACAAACTGAGCGAGCTCGCAAGCTTGCTGAGCAAGAACTTCTTGATGTCACTGAGAGGGTGCAGCTACTGCACTCACAGGTACTATTCAATTCTTCAGAAATATATGCAATTTATAGCAATGATAGTGTTATGTAAAAAATCTTCACAAAACATCTGTTGTTCAGAACACCAGCCTGATAAACCAGAAGAAGAAGCTGGAGGCCGATACGTCCCAGCTTCAGTCTGAGGTGGAGGAAGCTGTGCAGGAGTGTAGGAATGCTGAGGAAAAGGCCAAGAAGGCCATTACTGATGCGGCCATGATGGCAGAGGAGCTGAAGAAGGAGCAGGACACCAGCTCTCACCTGGAGCGCATGAAGAAGAACATGGAGCAGACCATCAAGGACCTGCAGCACCGCCTGGATGAGGCTGAGCAGATTGCCATGAAGGGCGGAAAGAAGCAGGTCCAGAAGCTGGAGGCCAGGGTGAGTGCTCTATAGCCACACA
>OMKQ01000292.1:0-21587 GCA_900302335.1 Phycis phycis
TCCCATGTAGATCAACAAATGGACGGACACTCTGGTGGCTGAACATCCCGAACTGGTCAGCAAGATACTGATTGGGACGTCCTACGAGAACAGACCCATGCACGTCCTCAAGGTGAGAGAGAGAGAGAGAGAGAGAGAGAGAGAGAGAGAGACTGATGGGTCCCTGTTTAGTCCATGCGATCAGAGAATATATTAACATTTTTAGTACTGCATTATCTGCCATGTGTATGTGTCAGTATGAGTGTACAGTGTACGGTTTGCAAAAACACTAAACAACTAAACAACCCCGACACAATTGCGCAGGCAACGGCTCTGCGTGGTTAACCGGGTGTCGCCGCTGAAACATTCTGTACCACATGACAAAGACATCTGGGATATTGTTTCTCTCCAGTTCAGCACCGGCGGAACCAACCGCCCTGCGATCTGGATCGACACCGGGATCCACTCCAGGGAGTGGGTGTCTCCAGCCACAGGCATTTGGACTGCGAACAAGGTAGAGAAAAACAGCTTGTGTGTCGTGGATCCAGTTCAACGACAATGGGAGGCGTCACCGTGACCTTCCTCCATGAAACACCGAGCTGTTATTGCTCCAGAGTCAAGGTGGCCACCATTACTTTCTTATCGGATTTTCAGATTGCCACAGACTATGGCACGGATGCTTCCCTGACCTCGCTGCTGAACACCATGGACATCTACATGCTCCTCCTGGCCAACCCTGACGGCTACGTATACACACAGACCAATGTACGCTACAACTCATCCTGCTGGCTACGCATACAACCACACCAGTGTAGGCTAACAGCTAGCCCTGATGGCTTCTACACACCCACAAGCATAGGCCAACTTCTAGCCCTGATGGCTACTCATACACCCACTTCAGTGCAACCTAAGCCTGGCACCATCATACAGCTTCAAAGATCGTTCCAGGGCATTTGACCGAAACAATACTTTGACTGTATCCCCAGGGCTAAAGCAAAACAAAAAAAAAAAAGGAAAAAGACAAATAGAAAGATTCATGAAAGATATTATTGTTCTGTATTTCTTGAAACAGAATAATAGTGGGTAAAAATGGAATGTAATATGCAATGTAATATATCTTTTGTACCAGGGGCTGTTAGTTGATACACCACAGTTTGAACGTATTCCTTGGAAAACTCCTAATAACTCTATAAATAGCATCATCCTTATAGAATAGCAATTTCCTAACATTGTTGAATTAACACAACCTTTAGACGTTTTCAAATGAACGACTTTTCTGCTGTGGCTTCCAGAACCGCATGTGGCGTAAGACTCGCTCTCGGACCCCCGGTTCTAATTGTCGCGGGGCGGACCCCAACAGGAACTGGGACTCAGGTTTTGGAGGTGCAAACAAAAGGCAGTTGTTTTCCACATCATTTATACGTATCAAAACAATAATGTTTCCTAAGGCACAGAACCACAGTGTCATTCAAAGCCAAAATAAAAATTCAAATTTTTCTTATGATACTTGCAACAAACAGAAAGCGATACCTTTAAGAAAAGATGTGTGTTCCCACGTGTGCTGCCCAGGCCCTGGTACCAGCAAGAACCCCTGCTCGGACTTGTACCACGGACCCTCTGCCCACTCTGAGGTAGAGGTGAAGAACGTGGTGAACCTCATCAAGGCCCATGGGAACTTCAAGTCCTTCATCTCCGTCCACGCCTACTCCCAGCTGCTCATGTACCCACACGGCTACTCCTGCAAGGATGTGCCCGACAAGGCCGAGCTGGTGGGAACAAGAGCATGAAAGGGTTATTGAATGCACATGAACGTGTGATGCCACTATGGAGATTTAGATTTTAGATTTTAGATTAGATTTTTCACGGTAGGAATAGGATAGGTAGGTTAGGGTAGGAAATAGCTTCTCATGGCTAATCAACATCACACCTGGTAAAGTAGGGACCTGTTCCAAACACCAAAAACCATCAAAGACATTTCTCCATGGCCAAGAGTCAACATCTGACATCTGTGCATGTTGATTTTGAACGTCTAAATGCGATATGTCATAGGTACCGTGTGCAATATCTTGTACCTATCTGTAAACAAAAGATGGCATTGAAACAAGTGTCTTATGTCTAATCCCTATAATCCCTTTCTTTGGTTCTCCTCCAGGACTCTGTGGGCCGGGTCGCAGTCCAGAAACTCGCCTCCCTTTATGGAACCACATACAAGGTTGGAAGCATCTGCAAAATCATATGTAAGTGAACACGTCACAAACGCCGGCAAGACTTTCCTGTCCACTCCAATTACATTTCAATCCTGCACATCTGGAGTTGTCTTGATTCAGGCCGTCCACTAGAGGGCGGTAGGGGCCCTCCAATGCGTTTGAACAACGTCACGGCTTGGAACATAACTACCCAGTCTGTTACACAGGGGGGCTACAATTCAGCACTTTTATCAAATATGTCTTGGATTGGACAGAATTGTGGAAATTTGAAAAAGCAATAACTTTCCATGAAGTAAAAGACAAACTAAACGCCCAAATAAATGACCCATAAACGTCCTTCCCAGATCAAGCCAGCGGCGGCAGCATCGACTGGTCCTACGACGTGGGCATCAAGTACTCCTTCGCCTTCGAGCTGAGGGACACCGGGCGCTACGGCTTCCTGCTGCCGGCCAACCAGATCATCCCCACGGCCTCGGAGACCTGGCTGGCCCTCAGGCACCTCCTGGAGCACGTCCGCGACCACCCCTACTAAGCCCCCAATAAAGCTTTTAGAAAGCTGCCTCCGTTTCCGTTAGGAAACCTTGGCATGTCGTTTTTAAAATAAAGCTACGAATAGCAAGTTCATCTTTGAAGCCTGGTTAAGTTAATTAAATACACAGGCATCAAATCATGCAAATAAAGTGTCACTGTAAACCCCGAAGAAATGTGTGCAAATTTAATTAAGCTGGTATTGGAAACCTATTTTATACAGTCTATGGTGATGACTTGGGATGTTTATAGGTATTGAAAAGTTTTATGGATGCAGAACATACACATAACTCAGCTGGTCGTGTGGTGGGTCGCCAGCCCACTGACACACTACAGCTGTTCTTTACTATGTAACACAGAACAGCCACTGACGTCATGAAACATAACCGCTGACGTCACGTGAACACAACAATAAAAGCCGACTTCCAGCGTTTTCCCGCCTAACGTTGGCGGTGCACGCGGAGGCGGGAAAACGCCGACGGTGGACTGTTATTTTGATAACGATTTCCGAGCCTCGGTGCCATCTTTTCAGCGTCTTTGGTGCGGTGCGATATGGGGTACCTGAAACAACTCGACGTCGAAAACTTCAAGTCATGGCGAGGAAAGCAAACCTTAGGTCCATTCATGAGGTTCAACTGTATTATTGGCACGAATGGGTCCGGTAAATGTTTATTTTTAACTTTCTGTTCGTGGTTTATTGGGATTAAAGGCGTTCACTTTAACCGTTAGCCTAAGCCAACACCTTAAAGTTAGCATTTCTATCGGGAAAAGTGACGTTACTATAAAGGTGCTCAGGCTGATTTTATTTATGGAAATGATATAAACCCAGGCTAATACACACATCCCCCCAAGGGAAGTCCAACCTCATGGATGCGCTGGGCTTCGTGCTGGGGGAGCGGGTGGGCGCCCTCCGGGTGAAGCACATCAGGGACCTGGTCCACGGGGCCCACGCCGGGCACCCCTTATCCGGTCAGGCCGGCGTCTCCATGACCTACTGCGGGCTGGATGACCAGGAGACGGTGTTCTACCGGAAGATTTCCGGTGAGCTAATACTGATTTAATTATTTTTAACTATTCAAAGTTCTGCCTCTGGGGCCTGGTCTGATAAATAGTCGCGGTGGCGGAACGTTACGTCACGCCGGTCGCCATCTTGTGAGACGACCTCGAAGCATTCCGCGAACAGCGCCATGGCGTTCAACACGGTGTGACGTCAACTTCACGTTTCGCATGACATAATTGAGACTCATTAGGCTATTTTACACATGCATAGTGATAATGATAGCATGAATGTATATGTCTTTAGTTCAATGTCAAGTAAGTCTAACAGTATTCATCTGTATATCTATATTTTCCATATTCTGTAACTTTGCATTAGCTATGACTACACAGTGCAATGATAGACACATGAAGTGGAGTCTCACAAAGAATGCAATACAAACACTTTTGCCTGGAACTTGAGGAGCACACGATGGTAGGAATCATTGGGGAATCACATTTGGGGAATAGTGTATGTAATAGTCTTGGTAATGAATGGTGTATTGCTATGGTAGGTGGTTATTTATTTATTAATTGAGGCCAAAGGCTCTTTCTGACACGTGTCCAGGTGACTCCTCAGAGTATTTCGTCAACGGTGTCCATGTGTCCCTGGACAAGTACAAGAAGGAGCTGGAGAAGATCGGTGTGGTGACCAAAGCTAGGAACTGCCTGGTATTCCAGGTTAGCAGAAATTACATTTCCCAGCTGACATTGCTTTCACCTCTACAGCAGTCCACTAATGTCGAATAAGAAGGGTACAGAAGATGGTTGGTATCTCTTCCAAGTTGCAGTTGGTCAAACGATCCAGCAGCAAGGAAGCTTCAAGACATCTTGAAAAGACTGAGCTTGTTATTTTGAAACACTCTCTAAGCTTCTGTGCTACACCTCTGTGTGGAGGAGCTGCCCAAGGTGAGCTGTCTCCTACACCCCCGGTGTAGCCCGCAGGCCCTTCAGTTACTAGCGTACACTGCTCCAAATATCTACAGAACTACATATTACCACATCAAGGCAATGAATGGCTCACTTCCTCTTTCCTGCAAGGCTTTCCAGCACATCTTTGCAGACAGTGAAAACAAAATGAAGCACATTGAAGACAGACTAATTAATGAGCTTTGCTAATATGTTAAATAGTGCGACACACAATCTTCATCTTCTCAAGATAACCAGATATCACAGAATTTGCGTCGCTAAATCCTTTTGACGGACTACACAAAGAATCCCAGCACAGAGCCCTGAACGCATAAAGCACCAGTATGTGCACTCACATGGATGCTTCTACTTTGCGTACTAGTGGGATAAGATAAGATGCTATTTATTTATCCAAGACTGTAAGTGTGGGTGTCAGCTGTAGTACAGGACAGTAATGGTAATGGTAAACAGTTCAAAAGTGATACAAATCTGAAATAAGAATAAGCAAGGACCTACAACATTTATAAAACAAAATATGTCTAGATACACAATACGCTGTAGATAAAAGTTAAATGTACAACCCATTATTTTTCCACTGTCTGTGTTTTCTTCATTTCCCCAACAGGGAGCAGTGGAGTCCATTGCCATGGAGAGCCCCAAGGAAAGGACCAAGCTGTTTGAGCGGATCAGCCAATCAGACGAGTACGCTGCCGAGTATGAGTTAAAGAGAGTGGCTCTGCAAAAGGCCAAGGATGACACTCAGTTCCACTTCCACAAGAAGAGGACAGCCACGGTGGAGAGGAAGCAGATCTCCCAGGAGAAGTTGAAGGCAAGACAGTGTTTCCCCATCCTGGGGTTGGGACCCCACTTCCTGAGGTGGCCAGGGGGTGGCCTTGGGCTATGCATGTGGGGCGGTGGGAGATGGTCAATAATGTATAGTTTTAATAATGGGGCATATACTGTCAATGTTTATATTTATTTTTGCATACTGTGCCTTTTTTTCTAGGTTTATTCTTGTTTTCTATTTTTAATTCTACTCCTGTCCTGCACTTTCTGCGGTGACACCCGCAGAAACTGCAGGCAAAGTGCTTCACCCATGCCCTCCACCCACCCCGCAGGCCCAGAACTACCAGGCCCTGGTGGACAGCCTGGGCCAGAGGCGGCTGCGGCTCAGCCTCTTCCGGCTGTACCACAACCAGCAGGACATCCAGGCCCTGGCCTCCCGCCTGGTGGAGGAGCGCCAGGGGGCGGCCGCCCAGAGGAGCAGCGTGGAGGAGGGCGAGGGTGCCGTCAAGGCCCTCAAGAAGGAGCACGGAGGACTGACCAGGGAGCAGCTGGCCGTGGAGAAGGACCTCCGGTGAGGAGCACGCCCCCCCGGGCTGTAGGGTTATGAAGAGAGAGAGGAAGGAGCTGGTTCTGTGGTGTCTGTTGTTCTTGTTAAACCCTGAATTCCCCACAATACCGGTTGGTCTATGCAGTGTCCTTCTTCGGCTCTGGGTTCCATATGGTTCAAGATGGCCCCCACATTCCCGCGCCGCTCAGAGAGTTGTTACTATGATGTCACCGTGTTTTTGTCCTGCACTGTGTTCCTACTGTATTGTGTTCACCTAGCTCCGAGGAGCAGAGGCTGACCCAGGGCCAGTCACAGTACATCCGGGCCAAGGTGAACACCTCCCACCACATGAAGAAGGTGGAGGCGAGCAAGGCGGCGCTGCAGAAGATCCACCGGCTGAGGGCCAAGAGGGAGGCAGCGATGGAGGAGGTCAGGCAGGAGATGGCAGAGCTGGACACCGCCTGGAGGCGCTGTGAGAGGGGGATGCAGGAGGATGGCGGCCCCGGGGGCCTGGCCATTGATCTAGAGGAGGGGCAGGTGAGGCCGAGTCTAGTGTGGTGTATGGACTCTGAGGACTGAGAGCGATTCAGATATATAGGGATGTTGAGATGTTCCTCTGGTGCAGGTGGAGGAGTACAAGAACCTGAAGGAGCTGGCTAGGCAGCAAACAGCCCTCCTCTGCCAGCAGACAGAGAAGCTCAGCTGGGAGGTGCAGGCCAACCTCCACAAGATCACCCTGGACCACAGCAAGAAGAAGAAAGTAGAGGTAGGCTCAAAGGAGCGTCTCTGTTGATGTATGTACGTCACAGATTAAAGAATACAGAAGAAGCATCCATCATTTGAGATAACAGCAGTGTTGCTGTGGTCCCAGGCTGGCATCAGGAACCAGCAGAGTCAGGTGGAAGAGCTGACCCACCGAGTAGAGAAGCTGGAGGAATACACCACTGGCTGCAGGTATGGCACGCATTGGACTCCCATGTCAGCAATCATTTCATGCCATTATATTTACACAAACTAAACAACAGACTGTTTGAGATTTAAAGAACAAAAGCACAAATACATGAAGAGAATACCTGTTCTGATGACCTGCCTCCATGTGAGACCGTTTATATGTTTTTAGATCAGATTTAGTCAGAACTACCCCCACAAAGCAACTGTATGAAAGAGAATGGGAAAAATAAGGATGATGACTTTCCAATAATGTAACTTCTAGTTGTAACAGCCGTCCTTGTGTTGCATATAATTAGCCGTTCAGCTGCGTTCAGAACAAGAGTTAACATGCTCCACTCCAGTAATGTCCTGGCGATGACCCCACGTCTCCTCGTGAAGCTTCCATAATGAATATCGAAAGTAGTCCCTGTGTCTTAAGCTGCTATGTCAGGTTGTATTTGGTTATTATAATGCACATGGGAAAAGAAAGTGATTGTTGGACTCTAGGACTTTAGGGGACCTAGAAGGCTTCACACCAGACACTCAAAGCTGCATGAATGTGACAGAGCCAAATATTACATGACATAATTCCATTACATGACATAATTCCCTCACTCACCGGGGGCCTGGGGCTGCAGGCTGTCCCTGGAGCAGTACGCCCAACAGGAGAGGAGCCTGAGCGAGGAGCTGGAGCACGGCCGCCAGCGGAGCCAGGTGGTGGAAAAGGAGCTGGGCCAGGTGCTGGAGGAGCTGGGGAACGCTACACTGGACCACCAGGAGACCCGGCAGCAGCAGAAACGCAAAGAGGTCCTGGAGAACCTCTTCAGGCTTTACCCCGACTCTGTGGTGAGGAGCTTCAGGGTGCTCCCCTTTCTGGTTCCCATGGTGACGCTTCTGCTCTCTGTCCAGTTGTTATTGCTGCAGTATAACTTTTGATAGCTAGTCTTAATTCTGATTGTTCTCAAAAATGATTCTTCCATATGCTGCTGCTTACATTTTTCATTATTCATAATCACTATAATATATCTGACTTCATTAACTTAACATTGCATATTAAACATTGTAGCTTGTTTTATATAATATATGTGAATGTTGGAATGTAATATTCTAAATTCAATAAGATATAAAATAGATGCATTTGTTCCTTGGAACTACCATATGAACATGAATCCCTGGGAACAATAAAGTACAATAAAGTCTTATCTTTATCCTTTATCTCCTCCATACTTGTCCCCAGTATGGGCGCCTGGTGGACCTGTGCAGCCCCACCCACAGGAAGTACCAGCTCGCCGTCGTCAAGGTGTTTGGGCGCTACCTGAATGCCATTGTTGTGTCGTCTGAGAAGGTGGCCCGCAGCTGTATCCTGTACCTGAAGGAGCAGCATGCCGAGCCCGAAACTTTCCTGCCCATCGACTACCTGGACGTGAGTAGGCAGAGCACCAGCTGGTCACCGCCCTTCTCCGCCAACCTAGCTCTCGCTGGCACCGCGAACACAATGCTCCTCAGTCGGCCCGAGGGCACACCTGACGTCAAGCTGCTCTGGTTGTGGTCCAGGTGGGCCCCCTCAACGAGAGGCTGAGGGGGCTGAAGGGGGCTCAGATGGTGGTGGACGTGGTGCAGTGTAACCCTGGGGCCATCTCCACGCTCAAGAAGGTGCTGCAGTTCGTCTGCGGCAACGCCGTGGTGTGTGAGAGCATCAGGGACGCCCGCAGCGTTGCTTTTGACGGGCCCCAGCGCATCAAGGTGACTTGGACCAGACCTGGTCGTGGGTTTGTTGGTCTGCTGGGAGTGCGGAGGAGCGTGTTGCTTTCAAGGGTTTTTTTGGGACGGGGAAGAAACAAGATCATTATAGTTGGCTGACAACACTTGTGAATTCTCTTGTCGTTAACAATAAACTAAATACTAGTCATTGTTTTGATGTAAATACAATAAACAAATCAAGATATGCAATAAAGAATAACCATTATTTAGTGTAAGATGTTAATATGATAAACACTAATCAACATCAGCTAACTTTGATTGGTTGGTGTCGATGGTCATTGTACAACTAGAATACCTTACTAATAAATTAAAGTAATGTGAATAACAGGATCATAAACTATCTTACAAACTGCCATTCATACTTATTAGGTTATTAGTAAAATGAGGCTTAATAAATTCATGTCTTTGTACTTGACTTTCCTCATTGATGTCATTATTTTAACACCATATTACAAATAATCAGAAATTAGCGTTTAGAATTCGTATTATTTGAAGTAATCCTCTGTCTGGGTGTCCTAACCCATTAAGGTGCTCTTGAGTTGTTCTCCGCCTCACTAGTTATGTGATGGATCAGCGCATCACGACCGACAGTAAATGGTTCTTCTCTCACCGGGCAGACGGTAGCTCTGGACGGCACCCTGTTCACCAAGTCAGGGGTCATCTCCGGGGGCTCCAAGGACCTGCGCACCAAGGCCCGCTGCTGGGACGAGAAGGACGTGAGGAAGCTGAAGGACCGCAAGGACCAGCTGACGGCTGAGCTGCGTGTGAGTCTGAAACAATGATGACATAAGTACAGCATGATGTGTGTCGTGGTGTATTTGATACGCATTACTGCCCTGCCGACGCCGCTGCCCTCTTGGGAACAAATCCCTGTCACTATCGCCCATCGCTCATCGATCTAGCATTAGACGTCATTGCAATCGCATGTTAAATCAAGTTGCAATACCAATAAATATCAACTGTTAGGGTGGGGTTAACCGAGTTAAAGGAGTATTTATGGTGATCAAACACAGCGCTCGCTGTGGTGCGACAAAAACAGGTGCTACAATGTTGAAATTAAAACAAAATCAAAGCCACTGTGTGTGTGGCCATGTGACAGGGTCTGGTGAAGTCCAGAGCCAAGGAGTCTGAGCTAAAGGGGTTCCAGGTCCAGGCTCAGGGGGTCCAGATCCGCCTCAAATACTCCAACAAAGAGCAGGAAAACATCCTCCGCGGGAACATCCCTCGCTGCCGGGCGGTACGAGTCACTTCTTCACCGAGCAGCCATGTTGGTTCTGAAAGCTGGGTAAACTGAACACAGCTAGTGTTCCTCCACAGGAGATCTCCAGCTTGGAGAGTGAGTTGGTCAACCTGGATGCTGAGATTCAGATGCAGCAGGAGAATATGGAGGTGAAGCAGGCAGAGATGAAGAGGATCAAAGATAGGATGGAGCAGGTAGCTGCTATATGAGATTTATACAGTATATATATGTAACCCCATGCTTCAAAGCTCCGCTTCTACACTACCCCAGAGTGTGCAACATGCAGGAGTAGTGTGGAGCTGTAGGGAGTAGGTGCAGTGTTGAGACTGGGCTTTTGACAGCTGAACCCAAAGTCTCTGGTCTGTGTTATGGATGCTCGTGATAGGTGTGTTGAAGGCATTCATTTTTTCCTCTCCAAGATGGAGGACCAGGTCTTTGCTGACTTCTGTGCCCAGATTGGAGTGGACAATATTAGGCAGTATGAACAAGAGCACCTGAAGCAGCAGTCAGAGCTGGACAGGAAACGGTGCTTCTATCCATCTTCCATCTTCTTCACTTAGTATGGCAGCCCTGCGCCCCTTTCCCTGGCAACTCAACACTCTCTCCTTTTTTCCCATTCTGTCGCACTCCTTTTTTCCATTCTCTCTCTTGCCTTTCTCTCTCTCTGTCTGTCTGTACCTCTTTCTACCTCTCTCCCCTCCCTACCTCCAGGCTGGAGTTTGAGGGCCAGCAGGGCCGGCTGGCTGCCCATCTGGAGTATGAGCAGGAGCAGGCAGAGCAGCAGCAGAGGAAGCTCAGCCAACTGGAGGAGACCATGGCCAAGGAGGAGCTCACTGTGGCCCAGCAGGCCAAGGTAAACACACTGCCAACACCACCTCAGTTAGGGGTCATTGAGTTGGAAAGAGTTGGTAACAGTGTGTCTCTGACTCCCCAAAGGAGGAGAAGAGGCTCTTGGATATGGTGGAACACAGTCAGAACAACATCCTGGACATCAAGAACCTCCTGCTGGCCAAGAAGCTCCAGATCAGAGACTCCAAGGCCCACCTGGACCAGGATACCAAGACCCTGCAGGAAGCCAACAGGTATCATAGTTAGAGCCATGTATACCAGGAGAGACTCTGGCCATTTGTCAATATTTAAACATAATCTAACAACATATCTTTTTAGTTTGTTTTGTGTCTCTTTCTGTTTCAATCTACCTCTCCAATGTATCCCTTATTCAGATTCGTTTCTAATTATATTCAAGGCCTAATTAGTATACAACATCAACTGAATGGGTCAAAATCAGCAGAACTACATGCATTCATCCTAAACAACATCCTGTAGCATCAACTCCCTGCTGTTTGACTTCCCCGTTTGTTTTCCTGTGGCTGCAGGCAGCTGGCCAGGCAGCAGAGGGCACTGATCACCGTGGAGACATCCCTGGAGCAGCAACGGCACACCAAACACAACATGCTGCTGGACTGCAAGGTCCAGGGCCTGGCACTGAGCTTTCTGTCAGGAGACCTCAGTCAAGTGCAGGTAGCAGCATCACAGCGCTCTGTGGGGCTGGCTGTGTATGTTAGTCATACTGTATATTGATCTCATTGTGTCATCTTAATAGATATATTTCACAAAGCGTTCAGCACTCTATCAAGAAGCATGACCAGAATGGATCAAACACAGTATCTGTAATGTGTCATTGAGTGATGAAGCCTCCATGTCTTGTCTGTCGGTCAGCTGGATGAGTCTGAGAGCTCTGCCCTTTCTATGGATATCTATGATAGAGAGTCACAGATGGTGATCGACTACTCTATCCTGGGATCAGAGCTCAAGGTGAGGGCAGCGTGTAAAGTGTTCATTCTCACAGTCCTGAATGACTGACCATATGGTCTGCAGAACCTCTCCATCTTCAGGGAACATATGAAGAAGGAAATGACAACCGGCTGTATGTGTGTGTGTGTGTGTGTGTGTGTGTGTGTGTTTGTGTGTGTGTAGGGTGTGATGACAGAGCGTGACAAACAGGCCAAGCTGGACATGCTGGAGGAAGAGGTGAGCTCTATGGAGAAGGAGCTGCAGACCACCAACCCACCCAACCTCAAAGCCCTGGAGCAGCTGGCAGAGGAGGACCGCTTCCATGAGGTGGTCAGAGGTACTGCAGGCCGAGCACTCCAGGCGTCAACTGGCTGAGGCGGGCGCTGATGATGAAGCGTCCACCAGTGGTCACTGAATGTCGATTGGCCAATCACACGGCCACATGCACGAGTTGCCGTGCGCATTTGCGATCTGCGAGTTCAGCTTTTGTTCCCGCACGTTTCACCATGGCGATGTGTTAATGATTTGTTGTAGTTCTTTTACTTTTTGTCTATGTGTTGAAATAAAATACAAATATTCATCACTAGTCACAGTGGCCCAACCTGTAATACTTTTTAACAACAACGATGATGATGATGATGATGACCTTGAAAGGGTTTGATTCCCACCTGTGGTCCTGTGTTCCCTCTCTTCCACCCACTTCCCTGTCTCTCCACTGTCTGCTCCATCGGGGCACAAAAAGCCAATGGAAATATATGACAAAAGGACTCACTGGCTTGCCTTGTGTCCCAGCCTTCCACTCCAGCTCCACGGCAACCAGGAAGTGCAGCCAGGAGTTTGAGCAGCTCAGAGCCCAGCGCTTCCGCCGCTTCAACCAGTGCTTCGAACATGTGGCTGTCGCCATCGACCAGATCTACAAGAGGCTGTGCAGGAACGCCAGCGCACAGGTGAGGAGAACCTACCTGTAACACCTGGAAAAAAACGTACACACTGAACACATGTTCACACATACACCGACTTACTAACATGTGCATGTACAGTATATGCCCATGTATGTCCTCTTGCCTCACCCCCAACACACACACGGCAGGCCATCCTGTGTGTGGAGAACCTGGAGGACCCCTACCTGGGGGGGATCAACTACAACTGTGTGGCCCCGGGGAAGAGGTTCATGCCAATGGATAACCTGTCTGGAGGGGAGAAGGCCGTCGCTGCCCTGGCCCTGCTGTTCGCCATACACAGGTCACTAGCACTCACCACACCCCACCCACACACAGCTCACTATCGCTATCACTCACTACACCCACACAGCTCACTATCACTGTCACTCGCTACACCCACACACAGCTCACTTTCACTATCACTAGCACTCACCACATTGACAGACAAGTCATTGTGTGTCACACACAGTTATACCAGGGGTTCCCAAACAGTTCACCATTCTTGATGTGTGTTTTTACCTGTAGACTGTGTTGAACAACATAACATAACTGCTTCCCCTAGCGGCACCATGATGAACTGTGAGTCCAGCAGACTCACGGTTCTCAGTATGGTTCTGATCCCTCAGCTACCGACCCGCGCCCTTCTTCGTTCTGGACGAGGTGGACGCTGCTCTGGACAACACTAACATCGGCAAGGCAGGTGGCTCTGTGATGAGTTGTTGGGTTCTGTTTGGACCGGACCCGATGCTGCTGTCACAGGCCTTCAGTCTGCACTTGTGCTGTAACCAAGTGATGCATGAGTATGTGTGTGTGTGTGTGTGTGTGTTTTTGTTTGTTTGTGTGGGTGATCTTTTTGTGTGTGCGTTTGCAGGTGACCAGCTTCATCAGAGAGGAGTCCAGGGAGAACATGCAGATCATTGTCATCTCCCTGAAGGAGGAGTTCTACTCCCGGGCTGACGCCTTGCTAGGGGTGTACCCCAAGGTGAACCCTCCTTCCGCCACCACACGCCCCCACACGTAGTGCTCCTGAGGGACAGCCATGTTTCATGCTTCACCCTCATTTATCCTCACTGTTAGCGGGCTATCATGCTAACATTGGGGTCATGCATTAGAATGATAGCACCATAGCGTGCTATCATTAGCATGTTAGACCCTGTCCTCTTCTGATTTTCCTTCATTATAAACACCACCGTTTGTGTGTCATGGACCAACTTCGGGGGTAGGATAGTCTGGTAGTGGTTAGGGTGGTGGACCCGCAGCCGAAGGGTGGGTTTGAAGCTCGTTGTCTACAGGCACCCTTGAGCAAGGTGCCCCCTGCTCCTTCATGACATGCATCTCAGTTCACTGTCTCAGTCGCTTTGGATCAAAACCCAACGAGTGTCTAAACGAATGCCGCTGAACAATGTTGGCGTGGGTCCTGGGCCTGGTGGATGAAGTCCTCCCCTGTGCTCTCCTTCCAGTTCAACAAATGCATGTTCAGCAGCAAGCTGACCCTTGACCTGAGGCCGTACCCCCTGAACCAGGAAGACCTGGATGAGGAAGTGCGGTAGTACCTGAGGCCAACCCCACCAGCCAGGCGCCAAGATCTGGTAGTACTGTAGTACTGTGACCTCTAAACCAGTTCTTGTTTGACAGGCTGCTGCCATTGTCCTGTTCCAGATGTAGTTATTCAGTTGAAGAATGATAATGACTGCGTGGTTTTACTTTGGTAAGAGGTTGTTATTCAAGGTTGTTCAAGCAAGCCTTAATGTGTCTGTAGGGGGCCTGGGGTGCGGAGCCCAGAGGGGAGAAGAACCAGACGATGTTATGTGTAGATGAATACTGGGTGTTTCAGTTAGCAAAGTCTTCATTTAAAACATGTATTCATTGTTTGGCTAACATTGAGGAGGGGAGTTTGTTCATTGGTTTAATTTTTCATTGTCCGTTGTGGATGTATTTTCTTATCTGTTCTGGTAATTTAAACATGAGCATATTCACATCTTCAAAACAAAGGGCTTGTTTTTGAAAAGCAGTTTCATCCTTGATGTTTCAGAGTTGGGTTCGGAGTATTCTGGTTTTAAAGGTACTTGACAGGCTCAGTGAAGGCTTTTATCTTACAGTTCTGCCTGGTGTTAATTACTGTTATTAAATTCGAAGAGCTGCAATGATGTGTGAAAGCTGTTGTTTGTCTCGACAGTCTGTATTACCCCATTAGAATGCCCTGTTAATTGACTCTGTTTGGTAATGCCTGCCGGTTGAGGCACTAATCTTAGGTCCAGTACTATAAGCGCCCCCCCCTGGAGGGCCATCCCAGAGGTTGATTTCCCACATCAGTGCTGCTGATGAGTTGATGTTATTCTGGGTCATCCGGGAGCTAATGGGCCACTAGGGGGCGGCAGAGAGCTAACGGAGCTCACCGGGAGTCGTGTTGGACAGCCATGCTTCAAGGCAGTCAAGTGTCATCCCTGATTACTCACATTCTGGCATTACCATGTAGAATTGGTATGGAGCATTACCGTGACTAGCTTTACCATGTAGCCTTCATTTATAACCACAACACCATGTGTCTTTACTCCCTGTGCTGACTTCGTCACACTCTTCATCCTCATTTAGCACCCATTGTGAAGCCACTCTCTGTCCAACCCGTAAAACCACGCTAAACACACACACACACACCTTGTACGGTTGGCATACATGGTCCCGGATTACAGTCTGGACTGAAGCTTCATGTATGCATGAAGAAGGAGGCTGAGTCGGGTTTGGGTTCCAGAGGCTGTGTCTCCCAACCCCCGGCCTGGGAGTGGACAGCATCCATTGTGGCAGAGTCCCGATGGGAGCAGAAGATACACACAACAGAGGAGAACATATGCATCATCTCACGGGCCGGGCCATCTGCGTGGCTGATTAATGTCATCATCGTGATGATAACCGAACAAAGCACATGTCTCCATGGACACGCAAGCCCAGAGAGAACCCCACGTCCTGCTCCTACGCACTGTACACAGCCCTCACAGCTCTGCTCAATACGCAAGGGAGCACGATGTAGTGTCCTGTTAGTCAGTTTATTCAGTGTATTTATTATTAACAAAGAGTTACCAGTGGCTCTCATCTATAGCATTGTTGGGTTTATTTTGATAAGGACGCAATCATTATCTGCTTATTACACGGCTACTTTCTAAAGAAAGCCATCATTTGACACAAAACATAACATTAAATGCTTTCATTTTAAAAAGGATTTTACGGCTTGTTGATTAATTCATCACCACGTCTCTCCTGGCCTCACCGAGGCCTCTGTTACCAGTACCGTAGGTCCAAAAGACTCAGTCGGTCCAGCTGAAGAACCCTAATGTGAGCGGTCACCATGAACGTACACTAAAGAGCTGGCCCAGAGTGAAAACCCCCAGAACCTTCTACTGGGACACCCTCCCCCCCGCCGCAGCACCCTGGAAGCTCCTGGTCCACAGGGTACAGAAGGTGGGCCCCGTGTCTCCGAGGGCGGAGGGTGAACTCTGACTTCCACTTTCAACATTCAAATTATTTATTGCGGTCTTGCTGCATTGTGTTAAAAATTGATGTCCTGCAGAAAGTGGTGGGACATGCAAATGTGTGAGTGTGTGGGCGTGTATACACGTGTGTATGCACGTATATGTGTGTTTTGTAAGTGTATGCATGTGTATGTGTATATACAGTATATATATATATATACTTGCATCTGTTTGCGTCTGTTCACGTGTATGTGTCTTCATATATATGCTATATACGTGTGTCTGTATATATGCATATATATGCGCGTTTGTCTTCATCTGTGTGTGTGAAAGTTGACTGAGGCTCTGTTAGATTCTGCTGCTCTGCTTCCTCCACTATAAATAGATCCATTTACACTCCATTTCATGGCTGAACTGTCACTCAATATTTCAAGGCCCCACAGTAAATTAACTATTAATCATTTAACAGACTTGTTCGCCTCATTGTTTTTGCATGTAGTGTATTTTTTAAACGCGACACAGCTATAATATTAATCTGGAAACCCGCACATCAACCCTTCGGTCTTGTTTTTTGTGTTTCCTGCTTCATGCGTACGGACAGCTCCTCGAGTCTGTCTGCAGGGGTGTCACCCCCAGTGAGGGGTGGCAGCGGGCTGCTGGGGGAGGCGTGGAGTGTTCACAAAACAAGGAGCCATGGTGAAGGAATCAGCCCAGAAGGCAGCATTCAAAACACTTGAAACATCCAGTGGGCAAAGCAGCAGCATCTGCCCACTGCCCCTGTAGACTGGGCTTCCCTTACCAAGTAGCTGCTGAACATTAAGGGAGCCTTAAGGTAGCATTGATTTTACTTCACCACAACACTGCTATCGGGCTTGTCATTATGTTAGCGTATTATGATTAAATTATGCATTTTTATTCAATAATTTACCAACAAACAAGCACAACAATTAAACAGGACCCCTGCTGGATCCCCCTCTCCATTCAGCTCCACTTGGTACAGCCTGGTGAGGTCCGTCATTTGCACTCATGGTTAACCAGTGAGGTGGATCACGCTGTTCTGCTCACTATGTTTATTTTCTGTGTAAGTGAGGTGTGTGTGAGTGGTTACCTGGTTACCTGTTATGTGGGGTCACGAGGGTCACATGACTTTCTCTTCATAGTTGTGTGCTCTCTGAATGCATCCAATCAGGTAGCAAACTAAAGAGTTTTAAACAACAGTCGTGTTGGAGTGGTGTCTTATCCTCAGCAAACAATCCTACTTAAACACAAAATGATAACTTGAGAACAGATTTCTGTGCAGCCTCCCTCCACATTCCCATTGGCAAAAGGCAGTTTTCTTTGTCACGATTGAGGGAGGGGTTACTGGGACATTGTGGCGCTAACCCAGAACCGCTGGGCGCTAGTGACGCTAGTGACAGTCCATCTCCCCACGCGCTACGCTCACGAGACCGGAAGTCCCGTGTCTCCGCAGGCCCTCCCACGTAAACTATGAAGCCGCGTTGCAATCCAACCCGAGATACTGTTGGTTTGTTGTTTTTCGTGCAGATATTTTCAGCCCTGCATGTTTAAGCTCCATCTTGAGCGGCCTGTTTCCTCCGGCAGGGTAACGTGGCTTCATTCCAGGACTTGGGCATCGTGCATCAAGATGAGGTTATTACATAACGCTCCAAGAAAAGCGCCCAACGTACCAAGACAGCCTAGGCTGGGGTAAAAATAGACAGCAGGCTCAACACGATCTGGCTATGTTTAGCCCTGGCCCCGCTTTCACTTACTAAGAATAACAGCGAGGACGTTTTCACTGAGCTGTTCTTCGGTCCTCGTCTCCATGCCAGTGCATTTGTGGCCCGGGGTGTAGTGGGGACTGAGGGCCGAGTGTATTTGCAGTACACAGAGTTGGGGCTGTATGGGGGCCGCAGTGGAGTGAGGACCACATGTGTTTTTGGCAATGAGGTCTCGGGGTGTCGCGGGGGCCGAGTGTGTTGATGGCACCATGGCCTCCAGGCATTGCAGAGGACCGAGTGTTTGTGGCACTGCAGCTTTGGGGCATTTTGGCAACCAAGGCAAAGTCGGGTCCGAGGAATAACCCAGACCACCAGAGGGAGCCTACACCCAAGCACTCATGTGCTCCACTGATCCCGGAGGAGAGTTCTGCTTCATTGACATTTTTCACACTCGCCCTATATTGGCTGGCTTCTCCCCCCCTAACTATCTTGGTGTGGGTGGGTTTTCGCATAGAACCCTGGGAAATAAGGAGCCAACACAACACTCTAGATTCCTGCTGAGGCTGCTTCTCCCCTCCCTTATTCGTTATGAAGTCTCATGCTTGCGTGGCCCATGAGAGGTGTCATGGAGTGAGGAGCCTGGTCCTTGGTTCCCCTCTTGAGAGGTGATTATAATCCGAGGAATCTCTGATGGCTTAGCAAAAACAGAATATTATAATAAACGATTCTGCTGGCAGGAGAATCAGGGCGTTATTAGCAAGTCATTGGCGGTGATGGGGCCATGTGTAGGAGTGCATCTGCCAGGCAATTAACATGATATGAGTGAGAACCCTTCACATGGCCAAGAGCCTCATCACTGAGGGGCCACGCCACGTTGAAGAGTCACCACACAACTTGACAACTTGTGTTTGTGTGCTGGCCATCTAAAGAAGTAAATCCATGAACTATGGCACACTGTCAAATAATCCATGCTGTTACCTGTTTTACCATAGATTGTCGTTTGGGGCGAATAAGCTGGTCGTGTTTACGCAAAAAAGGTGTTTTCCCATTGATGTTGACTCTCAACAATTTATTTTAACCTTCAGGGGGCAGCAAACTCAGCAGGCATCAGGCATGGTTACTCAACATCAACATCTCACTTCATTCAGTTGGCATAGTGCACATATCCACAAGAATGTCTCTAAACATGACCTAAGTAACCACCAGAAATGAATACCATGTAATGCCATGCAGGAAGCTTTAGGAAAGAATGCAATTGCACTGGAGTGTTTACAATCAAATAAATTGATTCTGTATCGTAGACAAGATATGACAAAATGGGTTTCATATGAATATTTATTTAAATATTGAAATTCCATACATAAATAGTTTACTTTATATCAATCTTTCGAGGCTTCCCCATTTTGAAATCAGAATAGTTAAACCAGTGCTGGCCAACCCGACAGAGGAATTAAAAAGTTAATATTATTTAGTCTGTTTAAAAAGTCTGCCTTTGGACCAGCGAACACATTGTTGTTGATGACGTTAGAAGACCCGTGGTGATTCCAGTCAAACTACCGTTATCTGATTTGAATCAAGAGGCCAAGCAGAGGTCTGGCAGCCAGCGTGGTCACGTGGAAGAGGTTGCTCACCTGTGAGCAGCGAGGGACACCTGTGGAGGCAGTTACGGTGTAGACCGTAGGTCGGGGGGCGTCCAGAGCACGCCACACGCCTCCTCAAATACAAGTAGAACTACGCCTCGTCTTTCCTGACACTAATTCCCACTTTATGATTGAAGAGGTTCATATATTTTTTAAACATTTAAGCCATTGTCTTCCATTATAAAGATCCCCAGTTGTCACTCTAACAGTGACTTTTGGCAAATTACTTTTCAATCAGCGAACTTCAATCAGAATCCCAGGCCAGCACCAGCCTCATTCCCCATGGGTACGCATGGCCACCCATGTAGGATGTAGGGCTCAAGACAGCCCGGTTTTATTCTGTTCCCAAACACAGCTCCACCACAGCCTCTGGGAGGAGAATGCAGAACAGACAGTAACAAATGAAAGCGAACACTTCCAGAGTTGTAGTGAATATAAACACCTTGAAGGCATCACGCGAGTCCCAAGATTCATCTGTGATCGGATCATAGTAAGGCGAAGACTTCATAGCAAAAGAACACACGGAGATGTTGCTACACTTTTCTTCTGCACATCTGGTAGAAAAACAACATGCAGACATTGTGCATGCTACGAGAACACACAATATTAATCACAAGTGTTCCGTGATGAGCGAGCCACCTGGCTGCCATGAGGTGGCATGGTCCATGTTAGTGCAGCGCTGGGCATGCCGGCTGTTCCGGTGACAGTGTGTACAAAACCCCCTCATAAAACCTACAATGCTCCTTTTGAAGGTTAGGGATTCCTCCTCCAGAGTCATGTCTAGTATGGGCCTTCAGGTTGAATCACATGTTCCTGCGAAGCTTTCATCTCCTATATCTCATGTTTGGCTACCCAACCATCTGTATGGACTGGACTGATCTTATGGATCTACATGGAGCTCTTGAGTCTATGGCCTTATTACTGTGTCCAAGTCCAAACGGTTTAATCTGAAGTTCACGATTTCCACTGGAGCATGAAAAGAAAAACATCCCGCCCCACTAAGTCCCTCTGTGCTTCCCTTTGTTACGTAAGTCGCATGCATGTTTCATGCGCGGATGCATGTATGTATATACCAGGGTGGGCGTGAGATGCGCTTGACATTGAATCACAATAAATAAATGAAGCGCCCCGCCTTTCGTTCACAGGAAACAGTCCCCGTCCTTTAGACCATGAAATGAACGGAGGAAAGAACACGCTCTGCGCTAAACAAGGCTTCTTCTGGTCCTGCTTTGTGTGCGGATTTCACCACAGAAGAGCTACGGGCCCATACCTGCGCTAGAACTGCTGCTACATGGTGCATCCTGGTACTCAGTTGGACAGGAAGGAAATAGTAGAAAATGTGTCTTGGCTACGGGCCTCTATTGAGTCAGACTGAAGGGTTCTACCGGGTCACGTGCTACAGAGGTGACCCTCCGCGTGGAAATCAACACAGAAGTGTTGTTCTGCTGCTGAGATGTCTTGGCCTTAGAGACTGTACCCACGAGACACTTTGGAATCCAACCAGTCACTTAGAAAAAGGCGCGGCCTGTCGTTCATGATTTAAATATGATTAACTCGTACAGAAACGTGTATAAGGCCTGTTAGTCATGATTTAAATATGATTACAGGCCTCTGTATAAAAACAGGAACACTTTTACATTGAAACAAAAGCAGCAATTTACATGTACTCACCAAGTCACAATAAAATGCAAACATTTTGACATTTAGTGTATAAATGTGTAAGAAATTGATTCACAAGCAGTTTAGAAGTACCATATACTTTTTCATTTGAGAATAATAAATAAATACTCAAGAGAATAATAAATATATATCTGAGATGTATGCAGAACAAAGCACACGTTAACATTAGTGTTTACAGTGTTGTACAGAAATTGGCGTTCAAGTTAAACGTATTCCACAGTAGTTCCCATGTTCCAGCGAGGCAGTAGAATCAGGGGATCCAGACCTTGGGGTCCAGGCCACACCTGGGGTCCCCTGATAAGCAGATGGCTTATGAGCTACAGATTTGATGGTCCTGGTTGTATGGACAGATGATGATTTAGTGATGAGTCAACTCCTGCCAACTACTTCAGTGTGGTGGGCATTTGTTCCCCGGGGTGGTGATG
>OMKQ01000296.1:0-14411 GCA_900302335.1 Phycis phycis
TCTAGAAGGCCTCATGTTGAACGTGACATGTACGCGTCCTGTGATTGGATACTCACTTACCGCCGTAAAACAACAAGAAGAAGAAATGGGTGCTGCAAATAGTTTTGCTGGGAATGCCTTCTGTTTGCAAAGGATCGACTTGGTGTGTGGAGCTATACTGGATTTGCGAACTTAAATTGTTAACTAAGGCAGCAATGAGACACCAAAGCATGACTGGACACTTGCAAGCTACGGTGCTTTTAAAAACCTTAGGGGACACCCGAGTGGATACACAGCTCAACGAACAGGTGCGCACTGCGATTTTGCAATTTAGTGTACAATCTTGTTAAAGCTTGCCTGTATTCTATGTGAACTTATTAAAACATTTTGGATAGATCATTTTAAATACCCTTTTATTTTTTTGTTTTGACAGTACCACGAAGAGATGTTTTAATTGCTGTTGCAAGTTTATTGCAAATGTAAATGTGCTGGAAAATAGCGCGTTTTGTACACAATTGAGGTGATGCAATGCCCAGTAGTGCGTAAGTGTGTTTCTGTATACTATTTCTCCAGCCGTGGTCACGTGGTGTCATGAATGATGGTATTATGAGAGGTATTAATTGAAGTCGGACTAAGTAGGACATCACTGAAGGCCTAGGTGTGAAATGCACGGCCCGCCACTGCTAAAAAGCAGACCTGTATATGTACTTTTCATGCAAACCTTTTTCTAGAATGTCACTATTGACAACCTGGAACTTTTACATTAGATTAGCACTCGTTATTCATCGATCCAACTTCGTGTTCTACTCACTCACAGAGCTACCTTGCCAGCTGATGTCGCCCTTGAGGCAGTTGAGAATCAGGATCTGCTGACTGAAGAAGTGTTGGTAGCAAAGCTGGTTTTAAGTCTTTGGGTGCATGTCCAAGTCAAGTCCCAAGTCTTTTGGTCTGAAAACATTGTTTGCTGATCTAGGTGGAAGTCTTTTTAATACAGCCGTGAGTCAGAGTGGCCATGTTGAGTCAAACAACACAATGTTGGACATGATGAGTCAAACAACACAATGTTGGACATGATGAGTCAAACAACACAATGTTGGACATGATAAGTCAAACAAAACAACATTGGATGTGATCAGTCAAACAACAATGTTGAGTGCTAAGTTGGTTTTCAACTGTATCGAGAACCATAACAAGAACCATAATGAGTGCTAAGAAGGCAGAACCACTGTGCTAGCCGAGCTCTGGAGAAACATCTGCTAAGCTTGGAGGATTTCAACTGAAGAAACAGGAAGAATCACAAGAACAAGAATATTCAGTTGGATCCATTGAGTTGTTTATTATCATTACGCGGTATTAGCAAACACAACAGTAAAATAGTCCCTTACATGTACACAATAAACTAAAATAATAAAATAATAGAATATAGAAGTAGCAGACATTACAAATCATAAACATGTATGCACAAGATGTGTACACACATCTTAAATAACTGAACATAGGCTGCTGCTATGTTGTTCCCAACAGAACACAAGGAATCAATATTAACTTTAAATTCATTCATAACATGAACAACATTAACCTATCCCACAAACCACTTGCATATATGAATATAATATGAATTTTGCTTTAAATCAGGTTCCATGTTATGCTTATCAAAATAAAAATGGTCAACAGAGCAAGAAACTGTTTAGTCTGAAGTATACAAAATATTGTAATCTAAATAATTTTTGATTGAGAGAGAGAGTGAGGAAATGTGTGCATGTGTGTGTTGCTACAACCGACACAAAGACACTGAGGCACCATCCCCTAACCCAAATGCAGGGTGGAGGTCCTCCTGGGTGAATGTGGTCTGGAAGGTGTGGATGTGTGTCAGTGTGTCTGAGGACCCTCCTACACCTGGGGACACTCTGTAGAAGGACAGAGTGCCAGCAGGCCGGTCCAGATGCACTCCTACTCTGGTAGAGCCAGCGGGGGTGAGATGTACGTTTGTTCTACCACCATTGTACCAGGCAGAGTAACGTCCATCATAACACTCAAGACTCCAGGATTTGTTGTTCCTTCCAAGCCAGCTGTCAGTACCCCTTCCTCTCCTTGTGATTCCTCTGTGTGTCACTCCTATATCAACACGTCCTTCCATCTCTACCTCCCAGTAACAGCGGCCAGTCAGACCCTCTCTACACAACATCTGGGGCCAGGAGCTAAATCTTTCTGTGTGATCAGGATACGACTGCTCGTCTCTAACCCATGTCACCTTTCTGTTGTCCTCAGACAGAGAGAGGTGTCTGTAGGCTGTGTTTGGGTCCAGTGTGAGTTCACAGGCATCTGACGGGAGAACAAGACATGACTAGGCTGATAAACCATTGTGATTGTTGTTGTTGTTACTATTAATATGATAAATAACAATAAACATAGTAATAATAGTATTTTAGTTGAAATCTCACATGAAATACATGTATAATTACAGTTATGTTATTAACATTATTATAAACAAACTCAATCAAATAATAACGATTAAAAATGGCAACAAAATTATAGTAATAGCATGATTATTATTTTCTTATGTCTCATATAGTACTTATACTAATAAATAATAATTCTAATCATTCAAATTGAAATGATTGCAAAAAAATACATTCTGAATAAGAAGTAGGCCTAATAAGAAGGATGATATTAATAAAATAACAACTTTTTCTGATAGAATACAAAATACACACACAATAATTATTATTAATAACATAAGTATCATGATTATTATATGATGAATGAATAATAATATAACAATAATATTTTATTTTGGACGTTATACAACAGGATTTATTGTGATTGTTAACAATATTAATAGAGGTAAGATACATGATGTCAACCATCATCTTCATTCCCAGTAGGATTTGAATGAACAGACATCCCCTTCTGCTGTGTGGATGGACTTTCCATCTCAATAGTTAGTGTGTGTTGTGATGAATCAAACTAAACACTTACACTTCTTTAGAGCTGGTTTCAGCCTCCCCACTCCACCGTGCTCCACACTGGGGGGTAAACACAGTGAGAGCAGCATGTTTTTAAACATGAAGACATTCACCTTCATAATCGGCTGTCTCATCACTTTCTACACAGAATGAGTTACAGCTGTGCTTTGAGACCACTTCCTCTAGCAGGTTACGGAATCCCTGTAGGAGACATTGTCACTATGTGTTGAGCTGTCCTCTCCATACCTGAAAGTGTCCAGTCCAGTAGATTGATGCATAAATCCTGAGTCTCCTGGGTGATTGTAGCTCAGGTCCACCTTTCTCAGACGGGAGGGGTTAGAGCTCAGAATTGAGGCCAGAGAATAACAGCCTTCCTGTGTGACCAAGCAACCTGACAACCTACACACACACACACACATTTTGATTTACTAATATTAATACACTGGATATTTAAATTATTTAAAAAAGTCTAAAGTCATTATTTGAAGACTTAAGTCTGTCACATAGATGTTAGATTATTGAACAAATTGTATCATTATACTTCCCATGAAGACAGTTTTAAGAACAGGCTGTACTTTACTAAACAACTTTACACAACTTTACACCAACAAATTGCACAGGCAGAAATCATATTCACGGATGAGTTTGTTTGGGGATATAAAGTTTGGTGGGGATATTATTGAGGATCTCAAAGTGTTTTGCTGACAAAAAAATGGCAGTTATCAAAAATCCAAGGATTAGATCAGATTGTAATCAAGGATTAAATTACAGTAATAGTATATTGTGTGTATCTGTGTTATTGATTACTAAAATATCGCTGCCCATTGTGTGGATGAGAAAATTAAAGGGAGTGCTTCTGATCACAATACAATTGTTTACAATATTTTTCATCATTCAATTTCAATGAGATTGCATTTTTACACATTGCTGCATGCACTTTTTAAACCATCCCTAAGCATCTGCAGGAAAAGCGCAGTTCGAGATTCAAAGCCATTTATTTGTAATATTATAAAAATTTTTGTGATACTCAGCAAAATAAGACTGAGAAATGTCCAGTCTTTACAACAACACTGATCTATAAGAATTCAGTCAGCCTTTCAAGGAGCTTTTGTGTTTTGAATAACAAACTAAAATCATGCTAAGTAACATAATGTTGAACTTGGTAACTTACAAACAGCTGTAGATAATGACTTTGAGTATATACTATAAAATGCAAATTCAACTGACTTAACATAGACTATATGATACAGGTTAAACTGACTTATCTGTCTCTATCTTATCTGTTATCTGTCTTCTAACATGGACACTAACTGTTAACACACTGAGTAGATCTGACCTGATGGTTTCCAGTGTACAGTGTGGACTCCCCAGTCCAGCAGAGAGCAGCTTCACTCCTGAATCCTGCAGATCATTGGTACTCAGGTCCAGTTCTCTCAGATGAGAGTTTGAGCTGAGAGCTGAGGCCAGAGCTTCACAGCATCTCTCTGACAGATTACAGCCATTCAACCTTCAAAAATAAACAAGAGCATGTTAGGAAATGTGCTTAGAAGAAAATAATAATTAAAGTAAACTAAAAGATAGGTCTTTTGGTTTGTACATATGTCATACAATCAAAGTAATGCCTTTACGTAGAGCACTGTAAGATTGTACTCCAATTTAGATTATGGAAAGCAGACACTAATATGATCAAATTATTATTTAATTAAAGACTTCTGGATTTATGCTACAGATAAGATATAAAATTGTATTGAAATGTTATGGGGAAAAAAGTTGGATCAATAATGAAATACAACCAAAATATTAACCCGAAAAAGAATATTTAAGAACAGTTACTGTTTTACCAGTATACTCCAAAGTGCTTCCCTTATTTGTTTTTATATTCATTTAGATTTAAATTCACAAATTCACTCTTTACTTCTGTTTAACTTAACTTCATGAAAATAACTTACTATTTATATGTTATACTATGTACTATTGTACTATTTATACTTCCAAATAACTATACAAGCTGTAGAAATTCTTATATGACCAGATAAAACCCACTTTTAACAACTCCTTTCAGCACATAATAACCTGTGGGCCCATAAACACACACACATACAGAAAGGAAAAACAACAACTTTGCAGGGTGCGGTGTAGCAACACAATATACTCTTGGCTCTTAACGTGAGAAAAACAAGGTCACGGCACCATCATTGCGAGAGGAGAGGATGAATGAAAAAACTGTAATCACAGGATGATGTTCATCATGGGAACCGCACGACTTTCCAGCTGCGGTTGCTACCTGACCACCTTCTATGAACTATCCTTGTGTGCAACTCCGATGTGATTCACATCCCATTCACAGGATGCTTCGGTGGTTAGCAAGCCAATCTAGCTTTCACACAGAACATCCCCAACACGAACAAAAACATGAATGCCAATGTATGTGCCTGTATTTTTAACTACCTACCTGCTCTTAACTACCACTGTACCATACCATACTATTATCATGAATGTAGTCATCTGAGTTGTAAGCTGATATATTTAGATGACATTTAGGAGGATATTCTCAAACAAGGAGCCGGTAGCTAAGGGGTTTATAATATCTTCTGATATGGAACCTTGTGGTACCAATGTTTGCACACTGAGTGAATCTGACCTGAGAGTTTTCAATGCACACTGTGGACTCCCCAGTCCAGCAGAGAGTAGCTTTACTCCTGAATCCTGCAGATCATTGGTTCTCAGGTCCAGCTCTCTCAGATGAGAGTTTGAGCTGAGAGCTGAGGCCAGAGCTTCACAGCATCTCTCTGACAGATTACAGCCATTCAGCCTTCACAAAAATACAGAAAGAAAACAGGAGCATGGTAGAAACCTTGCTTATAGAACATAATTATTTAACCTTTTCCATACTGAATGATGGGAACTTTAGCCAGTGTAAAAAGTAAGATTTTTGAATGTTTATGGTTAGTAGATACAAATATTCAAAACATTTTGACAAAACATATCATCTCCTAAAAAGACAGTTTTCAGAAAAGCCTATTATCAAACTTTACTGAACAACTCTAAAATCCACCTTACTGTCTAACTATAGGATAATGAGTAGAATGAGATTGTAATACAGCATACATCTTATATCATCATTAACGTGAGAATATAACATACACAGTATACTGTCATGGCAGCACAATTGGAAATATGTTGAGTTAATCCTCAGAAAAGAAAATATGTATGCCTCTTAACCTTTCTAGATGTAAATCTGTTGAATGTCTTTTGATGGGGAACCTTGTGCTGTTTGCACATTGAGTAAAACTGACCTGAGAGTTTCCAGTGTGCAGTGTGCACTCCCCAGTCCAGCAGAGAGCAGCTTCACTCCTGAATCCTGCAGATCATTGGTACTCAGGTCCAGTTCTCTCAGATGAGAGTTTGAGTTGAGAGCTGAGGCCAGAGCTTCACAGCATCCCTCTGACAGATTACAGCCATTCAACCTTCAAAAATAAACAAGAGCATGTTAGGAAATGTACTTATAAGAAAATAATAATTGTACTTTTTCTGTAATGAATGAAAGAGAAGATTATCCAGTGTAGAAAGTAAGAACTTTGAATGCTTATGGTTAGTTGTTTGAAATATAAAAATTCAAATTCCAACAATATAATGGAATATGGCCCACACACTGTATTGTATATCTTAGTTTTAACACTAGGTTGAGCTACTAGCTTGAAAAAGGTAGCTTGTTCAAGACAAGCTTTCTTGGTCACCAGCTTTGCCGCAGGTGACCAAAAATTTGAGAAAATGAGTGCAGAACATTTCTGACGTTAATATTTCTACATAGAAGTTAAGGGGAAGAGTGTTTGTTTGATATGCAACAAAACTGTTGCAATGATGAAAGAGTATAAGTACAACGACTCTATGAAACCAAACATCAGACCTACATGTCCTACACTTGTGCCAAATGAGAACAGAAAGTTAAGTAAATGGCAGCTATGGCAATGAGCTCAACTCATTGCCCTACACAGGAAACCTTTCTCAGATGGTGACTTCATAAAACAGCGCCTCACTAAAGTCACAGAAATATGCCTGGAAAAAATGCAGGAATTCAACAATGTTAGTAAGTCCAGAAACATAGTTGCGTGGAGAATTGAAGACTTGTCAGCTAACTTAAAACATCAACAGACAGATAAAGCTTGTGCATTTGACTTTTACTCAATTGTATGTAATGAGAGCACAGACGTAACAGACACCGCATAGCTGTACATTTTTTGCGGTTGATGGTAACATTTGCATTATGCAGGAGCTGCTTGATCTCAGGAGTCTAAAAGGCATGGCAAAACAATTGAATGGAGTTGTTGTAGATTGAGTTGAGTTCATTATGTATGATTGTTAACCTATTCTTTTCACACATTCAACAAAACTGACCTGAGAGTTTCCAGTGTACAGTTCAGACTCCCCAGTCCAGCAGAGAGCAGCTTCATTCCTGAATCCTGCAGATCATTGGTACTCAGGTCTAGCTCTCTCAGACTAGAGTAGTACGAGCTGAGAATGGAGGCCAGAGCTTCACAGCATCTCTCTGACAGATTACAGCTGTTCAGCCTTAACAAAAAATAAGTTGGAAGTTGTTAGAAACTGTTTAGAACAACATACCTATTTTATTTTTTCCATAACGTTGTATGTATAATTATGTACTATGTGTAAAATATTGACTATTGCTGTTTTGTATTTTTTGGAACTGGTTTTGTATATTAATATTAGATTTATATTGTAGTATTATGTGTATTATGTTGTCTATATTGTCATTGGAAAGTGTTATTAGTACAACTACAGAGATGTTTCGCATGTTATTATCACGTATTACAATATAGCAATACCATATTGTAGTATTAAGTTGTGTTGTGTGTATTGTATTGATACATGTCACTAGTGAACCTACAGAGATTTTTTGGAGGATTTGACCACTGGTAGCAGCCTCAGAAGACCCTCCTCTGAAGCAGAGTATTTCTTCAGGTCAAACTCATCCAGCTCCTTTTCTGTTGACAGTAAGATGAAGACTATAGCTGACCACTGAGCAGGGGAGAGAGATTCTTTGGAGAGACTTCCTGATGTCAGGTGCTGTTGGATCTCCTCCACTAGAGAACGGTCATTCAGCTCATTTAGACAGTGGAACAGATTAATGCTTCTCTCTGGGGAGAGATCTCCACTTATCTTATCCTTGATGTAAGACACTATTTCCTCTTTGGTAGATGAGGTATTTCCTCTCTGCCCCAGCAGACCTTGTAGGAGAATCTGATTGGTCTCCAGAGAGAGGCCCAGGAGGAAGCGGAGGAACAAGTCTAGGTGTCCGTTCTCACTCTGTAAGGCCTTGTCCACGGCACTCTGGAAGAGTTTGACCTTTGATTTATTTCTAAGAAGAATAGACCATATGGATTGTTTTTCTTCAGAGAGCAGATTGTCACCAGTGTCAGTAAAGTTGAGAAAGACATAAAGGGCAGCCAGAAACTCCTGGATGCTCAGATGGACAAAGCAGAACACCTTGTCCTGGTACAGCGCACAAACCTCTTTAAAGATCTGGGTGAACACTCCTGAGTACAATGAGGCTGCTCTGATATCGATGCCACACTCTTCCAGGTCTGCCTCATAGAAGATCAGGTTGCCTTTCTCCAGCTGGTTAAAAGCCAGTTTTCCCAGAGAAACAATGATCTCCCTGCTCTCTGAACTCCAGTGCGTCTGATACTTTATGTCCCCCTGTATGGACTGAACCATCAGGAAGTGGATGTACATCTGAGTCATGGTCTTGGGCATATTTTTTCCTATTTGGGATGTTTTGAAGAAGTCCTCCAGCACTGTAGCAATGATCCAACAGAAGACAGGGATGTGACACATGATGCGGAGGCTTCTTGATGTCTTGATGTGGGAGATGATTATGTTGGCCAGATTTTCCTCTCTGAATCTCTTCCTGAAGTACTCCTCCTTCTGTGAGTCAGTGAATCCTCTCACCTCTGTCACCATATCAACACACTCAGCAGGGATCTGATCGGCTGCTGCAGGGCGTGTGGTTATCCAGATGCGAGCAGAGGGAAGCAGGTTGCCCCTGATGAGGTTTGTCAGCAGCACATCCACTGAGGTGGACTCTGTGACATCAGTACAGATCTGGTTGTTCTGGAAGTCCAGAGGAAGTCGACACTCATCCAGACCATCCAAGATGAGGACAACTTGGAACAGGTCATATTTGCAGAGTCCTTTGGTTTCAATAAAGAAGTAATTAAGAAGTTCAACCAAGCTATACTCTTTCCCTTTCAATAAATTCAGCTCTCTGAAAGTTAAGGGGAATGTGAAGTGTATGTCGTAGTTGGTTTTGCCCTCAGCCCAGTCCAGAGTGAACTTGTGTGTTAAGACGGTTTTACCAATGCCGGCCACCCCAGTTGTCATTATGGTTCTGATCTCTTGTCCAGGCAAGGTTTTAAAGATGTCTTCACATTTGATTGGTGTTTCCTCCTTGGCTGGTTTCCTGGAAGCTGTTTCAATCAGTCTGACCTCATGTTCCTTATTGACCTCTCCACTGCCTCTCTCTGTGATGAAGAGCTCTGTGTAGAAGTCATTCAGTGGTACTGGCTGTCCTGCTTTAGCGATTCCCTCAAACCCATACCTGAACTTCTTCTTCAAATGAGACTTGATTTTATGTTGGCACTCGAAAGCAACTCTTCCTAAATGAGAAAAAACAAAATATGTATATTATACATGATATTTACCTGATAGACCCACAATAACTCTACATATCTGGATCAAACCATTTAACCTGATACCTCCACAATACCCCACATACTCTACAATCCTACAACCCTCTAATTAACTTATTACAAATAAAAGTTTTGTACTGCTCTATTTGCAAAATAACTATATCTAGTATCTAATATCTAGACTCTTACCATGACACAGTGTGTCGGCCAGTTCCTCGTGGTTCAGCTCCATCAGGCAGAGCTTTGTGATGTCTACCACGCCCTCTATGGCGCGCCTCCTCTGCTCCTCTTTCTTACCATCCACTTCATCCTCCTCCCTCTGACTCTCTGAGCATTCTGGGTCATGTAGGAAGATAACCTTCCAGAGCTTCTTCAGCTCCTTGTCTAGAAAAGTGTGTGCATTCTCCTCAGCTCTCTGAAACAGAACAAACATCAAAGAGAACTTTGAACTAACTGCAGACATCAGAAGCATCTGTCCTACATTTACGTCCCGCTGGTCTAAAGAGGGAAGCCTGGAGACTATCAGCACCTCAAGAGATGCTTTTTAATGTTCATGTAGAGGTAAAGTCAAATGTCTTGTTGAACATTTGCATACCTTGATCACCTCTGTTTGCATCTTTAACCTCTCCTGGTGTTGTCTGTGGAACACACACACATAAACACAGGATTATATTTTGAACTAATTTACAACCAATTTCCCTCCCCAAAGCTGGACGCTTCTAGAAAAACAAGAACCAGGATTCATGAATGTTTGATAGATGCTATTTTTCATGATCTATGATAAAGCCTTACCTCTTCTCAAGAGTTTCATCCTTAAAGTTAAAAGGTTTACTCATAGAGGAGGTACTCGTCATGGAGACATAGCTGGGTCCAGGGTAGTCTGCTCTCTCCTGCTGGACTCTTCTAGAAAAACAAGAACCAGGATTCATGAATGTTTGATAGATGCTATTTTTCATGATCTATGGGCGACAATAGCTCAGTGGATAGAGCGGGTCTGCAGTTCGATCCCCTCGTTCCCCACTTTGAAACTGTCTGCATGTCGAAGTGTCCTTGAGCAAGACACTGAACCCCAACTTGCTCCCCGGGTGCTGAACCTGGCAGCCCACTGCTCCTATGGGTCAAATGCAGAGAGTAAATTTCCCCACTGTGGGATGAATAAAGTATAATAATAATAATAATAATAATAATAATAATAATAATAATAATAATAATAAATAAAGCCTTACCTCTCCTCAAGAGACTGATTTTCATCCTTAAAGTTAAAAGGTTTATTCATAGAGGAGTTACTGTTCATGGAGACAAAGCTGGGTCCAGGGTAGTGCGCTCTCTCCTGCTGGACTCTTCTAGAAAAATAAGAAGGATTCATCAATGTTTGATAGATGCTATTTTTCATAATCCCTGATAAAGCCTTACCCCTTCTCAAGAGACTGATTTCCATCTTTAAACACTTCAGGTTCTTCCATAGAGTGCTCCATCTTCACGGAGACACAGCTGGATGCAGGGGAGTCTGCTCTCTCCTGCTGCTCTGGGCTTTCAACACAACACACAGCTTTTACTCAGACTAATGATGGTATCATGATATAGTCACAGTCACAGACAGTGAGAGATCCTCTTCTTACCTCTTAGCTTTGCTCTGGTGGTCATGTTCCCCAGACAGAGTTGTTTTAGAAGTTGGACCATGCACCCCTATCTCCTCATTCATAGTAGACTGGAGACCTGGACACAAACACATATTGTTTCTATGGCTATTCAGCTTTTGTTTATTCTCTTCTTTCATATAACCTGCTCATTGCCGATCACAGGGAGCTGTTGTCTTAGAAGAAGGGCATTTAGCAGATGCTTTTGTCCAAAGCGACTTACAATCAGTACATTTGTGGGGTTCGACATGTGAACAGTTGGAGGTGGGGATCGAACCGCCAACCCTCCGGATAGTGGTCGGCCCGCTCTACTCACTGAGCTATGCTGCCATCTTACTCAGAATGAGAGGCAGGGTGGTCATACCTAGAAGCAGATTCATAGACCTTCTCATTCTCAATGAGGGAAGAGATGTGGAGATGCTGCCCAGACATTTCTAATGACTATTTAATAACTATTAATCATTCCTCACAAATGGACTCCATGGGCTTCAAATGTGTCTGATCAAGATCAAGTTTGCCTTGCTGATATCATTCCCACAGTTCCCTGTGCTGGTTAAACTGCTCTGAAGGCATGACCATACATGGACTTACTCTTGTCGTGTGACATCACAACTGGATCTGTGATGCAGGCCCACAGAGGACAAGACCCAACACAAGATGATGTTTAAACAGTGTCAGTAATCACAATGGCTGTCTTCCTGACTAATAATAATAATAAAAATAAGGGAATGAGGGAAGCGACACAGCTCCTGACCAGAGCACTTGTCATCTTCCACCTCAACTACTGTAACTCACTATTAGCCGGACTCCCTGCAACAGTGATACAACCTTTGCAGTGGATCCAGTATGCTGCAACAGGCCTCATGTTCAACCTACCCAAATTCTCCCACGTGACCCCCCTCTTCCATGACCTCCACCGGCTCCCTGTAGTGGCTCACATCAAATTCAAGAAGATGGTACTGGCCTACAAAGTTGTTAATGGAACTGCCCCTACCTTCCACCAAGCTTTAGTGAAACTCCACACCCCTGCTCAAACACTCCACTCACTACTACCTCAGCTGGTCAACTGGTACCTCCATCACTAAAAGGAGGAAAAGGTTAGATGGCGAAATCACATCTCTTCTCCATTTTGACAGCGCAGAGGTGGAACGAGCTCCCCGCCAATGTCAGGACTGCAGAGTCACTCCCCATCTTCTGGAAGAGACTCAAGACTCACTTGTTCAGTTCACCTGAACCCTGCATAACATCCATCCTCTACCTCTAAAAAAAAAAAACACCTACCCTCATGCTCTTGTAAGTTGGATGTCTTGCCACTTTATAATTGCTCTTTGTAACTTGGCACTTAGCCAGAGAGTTTGTATACTAGCAATGGTTAACCTAGCAATGGAAATGTTTGAAACTTGTTGACTTGGTGACCTGGTGACTTTCTTACTGTATTAGCACCAATGAAATGTTTCATCTTCTTCTGACAAATTTACTTAGTGTAAGTCACTTTGCATAAAATCATCTGCTAAATTTACATTGGCGTTCAGGGCATTTAGCAGACACTTTTATCCAAAGCGACTTACAAAGAGTACATTTGTCATAAGAAGGTGAAACATTTCATTGCTGCTAATACAGTAAGAAAGTCACCAGTCACCAAGTTTCAAGCTAAATGCTCTAAATGTAAATGTAAATGGTATTGCACCCCAAACTCACAGAAGGGATGGGGCACAACCAGGATGTAACAAGGGTGTAAAAATGCAGGAAGCAGGAGGCAGCTCACGGAACTCAAGCAAAAAAAAAAAAACTATAATGCCATAGTACAAATAAATCAACTGTTCATTCTACCCAAAGCACCTTTCAGGTCACTTTAGGACACTTAGGATACATTTTAAATGATTCAAGACAAATCCTGATTCAGAACAATGAAAATGTATCATTTTGACACCAAGCAGGGCCTTGAATCCTCGCTGAAATGTTCTGGGTTCGATCCCCAATGTCCACAGTCTAACTGGTAGGACCCCTACCTGCTCCTTAATGAACTTATCTGTAGTCAGTGTCAGTCATTTCGGATAAAGTATCTGCTAAATGATTCATTTGTATAATAGCAGTTCATATGACAAACAGCAGCTTGACAAATTAACTTCACATAACGATGACAGGTTTCAAGTAGGCTACATATTTAACATGTATATAACATATTTAATGTGTTGATATGATATGATATGATAAGATAAGATAAGAGTTCACTACAGTACCTTAGTCTTCTTCCTGCAGTAATAAACTGAGCAATACCAAATGGTCTGATCACAAGGAAATGCTGTAGTGGGCCAACCAGTTGGTCCAGTTCCCCTAGTTCAAACAGCATGTAGAGACACATCACTGATGCAGCTCCTCTTTACAGCAGAACCAACAGGAACATAAACATCATCTTATCAATAAATAAGATGTGTAGTTTAGTGTCTATATGAATTATTATTATTGTTTATGTGAACACTTTATATGCGTCGAGGTGAACATATAAATCAATACAGTCAATAGCATGTTTGTACTGGTATGTGCTTGACAGGTCATGGTAGAGGGTTAGCATGTTTGGAATGGGTTATGTTTCTATAATAGACGGGAGTTATTTTCTTCATTCATTTCTATTAAATGATTCATCATGGGTTGGATTCTGGAATCTTGTTACACCCTTTAGAGGCACGTATTCAGGAAGGTGCCATGAAAAACAAGTAGCATCCTACAAGTAAAGAATCCTGCGATGGGGTTTAAAAATACTGTGCGTAGGAGCTATTTCATTAACCATTAGCTTAGCTTAACCATTTAATATCCTCTGATTTTGTTGTTCCATTTGTAGACACTAGGGGCACCACACTTAATCACTGCAATCATACTCCATGTTGGGGGATAAGGGCCTATGGTTGTTCACCAGAGCAAGAGAGACATCAGGATAACTGCCCCGTGGTTTCCTTTGACTGAAATCAACCAGAACATGAGCCTGACATTGGACTGTTAACTGTTAACAAACTCCTTAAACCCATGGACAACCTCTCTCACTCCTTCACTGTGGACAAATGCAATGAGATCCTATGGTTCTTCCACAATAAAATTGACACTATCAACAACCAGCTTGCCTC
>OMKQ01000297.1:0-15691 GCA_900302335.1 Phycis phycis
GAGGTAAGTCTTGTTGTTTGTTTTCTTAGGGCAGTTTTTCTTATTTTCTAAATAGGACAGTTTTGTTTGTTATTTTGGCCTTGGCCCACCCTGAAGTTGAACCTCACAATTGTATACTTTACTTATCACTATACGTTTGTCTATATATCTTTGTAAAATAAAGTGTCCCTGACACTTGAACTTGACTCTGCTGCTGGCTGCTTGGGATTTGGGGAAGATGGGGGTCCATCATGTTATGTCCTAGACACCCCTAGACTGGGGCGTAACAGTCACCTTAATCATTATCGGAAAAATTTAGATTTTCTTCAGGAGCTGCCACTGGTGTTGAGGGTAGGTTTCTTGAGGAGTGGTTTGACTGGCAGTTTTGAAGGGTGCTGGAATGAGATGTGAGGTGAGGGAAGAGTTAATGAGGGTGGTGATGAATGGTAGGATGTCGGTAGAGATGGTCTGGAGAAGGGAGGAGGGGATAGGGTCAAGGGGACAGGTGGTTGCATGGTTGGATGTGACCAGTCTCAGGACCTCTTCGGAGGAGAGAGGGGTAAAGCGGTTAAGTCTAGCAGAGGTGGAAGTGGGGGGAGGGAGGATAGCTGTAGAGGTGGGGGTAAAGGAGATGCTGATGTCTGTCACCTTCTTGGTAAAGTAGTCAGGAAAATCATCAGCAGTGAGTTGGGGAGGGGGCGGGGGGTGGTTTGAGGCGAGAGAAGAACATGGAAAACAGTTAATCTTGTTGTAGAATGTAGATTTGGCTGTTGACGCTGTGGAGGTGAAGGTAGTGGCAGAGATCATCTGCCCGTAGCCCTGTTCTATGAGCCCGCAGAGACTCGGACAGCCAAGGAGGATGAGGAGTCAGGAGTGTTAGGTCAAATGTGGTAAAAAAAGGTTGGAAAATCAGATGAATGAACTTGGATGGATGTTGAAGTCGCCCAGGACAACCAGCGGAGTGCCGTCCTCAGGAAAGCAGCTGAGGAGGGCATCCATCTCATCGAAGAAGTCATGGAAGGGACCCGGAGGACGGTAGATGACTGCAATGTAGAGCTTGATAGGAATGGTGGCAGCAACAGCGTGGAGTTCAAATGCTGATTAGGTCAGGTGTTCCAAGGGAAGCACCCGGTAGGACCACTTGGGTGAGATGAGGAGTCCATTCCCCCTCCTCCACCCCTCCTGGGGTATGTGAGGAGTAGGCGGTAGAGAGGGCAGCTGGGGTTGCCTTGTTGTCTGGGGTGATCCGGGTTTCTGCTAGGGCTAGGAAGTGGAGGGTCTGGAGGCAGGCATAGGCCGAGATGGAGTCTGATTGGCAGTTCCAGAGTCCGCCCATCACTTCGAGGTCAATGCAGACAGAGAGAGAATGGTAGAGCAGATTGGAAGGAGTGCAGCGTCAAGGAATGGGTTGTGGACGGCGTCTGTGTCAGGTAGATGTCCTGACTGGGATAGGGGTTACACACATGGCTACAATGCACAATGCAATACACCAGGGTTAGGGTTAGCAGCTTCCTCGAGGGACTCCCACAGAGAAACTCCCTTAGTTTTTGTTCAAGCAGTCTTAGTTTGCCGGTCGTGATGCTACAGCTGACGCTGTACTTATCTGTAGGGAAGCAATCAAGGCTATTGTCTACACCTGAGAGGCCGAAACTGAATGGTTAACGGCTTGAGAGGCCACTTGGAGTCCTATTGTTCAACAGCAGTGAGTGACTACTAACTGTATGAGTTAGCTCTACCTACTAAATAGCTTCAACACAAGTTCTAATTCCTTATGTACTCACCAACAGCAACAATCATGAAACTCCTTCTTTAAACAGAATTGTAATTGTAAATATTCTTTTCAGCATTCAGCTTTACCATATAAATGTGATTTAAAAAGTTGTCTTTAAAGGAAACAATATTATACAAAAACTGCATTTTTCTTTCTAGTTTAAGTGTATTTTTGATGATAGACGAGTAACATTGAAAATGTCTCAAATCTAAGTAGGCCTACATGATTTCATTTCTCCACTGTAACTAGAGCATATTCTGCAATGCAACAACAATGTATACATCATAAAAAGACAGACAGTCAGTTTTTATAAAGGTCCCAAATTACATCCTCAGGGAGTCGGCAGGCCTTGCACCCAGAGCAGCGGTGCTTAGGGTTAGGGTTAGCAGTGATTTCTGCACTGCAGAGTGGTGGCATTAAGTGTGAGTCAACACATTCCACCAGACGTTCGTTGTGCTTGAGTTTGAGTTAATCATAAACTGCTTGAGGGATCATGGTAAATTAAATTTCATCCGAAGGATAGATAGTACGCATTATAGGAAAATGCATACCTTTGTTAAAAGAAAAGATAGTACACATTATAGGAAAATGCATACCTTTGTTAAAAGAAAAAATAAATGCGAAGCGCTCTGTCAGACAAAGATTTCACTGTGTCAGATATTATACACAATAGTTGAGGTCTTCATTGTGTGAAATATGACTCATTCTTTACACGATCTTCTTACACCAGCTCCTGCTGTGACCTAATTGTCACATCCACTACGAAGTGGTCGATTGCCGCCTATCGTAACGTGATTGGCCCGCATCATCAATAGTCGACGTGGCCTTATACTAAAGCTGCTTATCAGTACACTCCGCTTCTTTCCTCATTACTCGTCACCATTAGCGATCAAGCATAAGGAAATGAATCTAACCCAGGACCCGGATGTACATGCATAGCTAACTACCCGCGTGATGCTCGGACCAGGAAGTTCCACTCGTGACAATGGCAGAAAGTAAACACAAATCAAAGTTGGAGCTTATAACCACATGTATCAGACCATTCCCAGACTTTCCAAGTGATGGAATAGTGTTCAGGTACGCAGGATTACCATGCGTACCATCTAGTGTTACTATCTAGTGCAAATACGGGTTTATTTAACGTAAAGTTATGTCTATGTTTTATCCAAGTAGGCTAAATGTGCTTGCGTTGTTCAACTATCTGCAATTATGTGTCTCATTTGCAGAGATATCTGCCCCATTATGAAAAACCCAGAAGCCCTCACAGCGGTGATAGATCTTTTTGAAAAACATGTCCGAGAGACGCACCCGGTCGTTGATCTAATAGTCGGTAAGTAGCCCCACGTGCGACCACACACTCCTTCATGTTGTGAGGACTGAAGATATCGCAGTACTGTCAAACTACACCGTAGCTATACCGCAGCTTCTACGTCACTCAACATTTTTGGGTTACATCACGAATGAGAAACGCTTTCAAAAAATGTTTTCCCCATAATGACATAATTTTAATAAATGAATCCTGACGCCAATGGTGTGCAGTTAACCTTCAATTTGCCTTTTTTTTGCAGTTCTTCGTTGCTCGTTATTTGATTACTTGGTTTTAATGGGTTTTAATACAATCCTCCAATTGTTTTGTATTGGTATGGGAACACCCATAACTTCCCCCGACATTCTTGTCTTTGTGCCACAGGTATTGATGCTCGTGGTTTCCTCTTTGGTCCTCTTCTAGCGCAGAGGTTAGGAGTGGGCTTTGTTATGGTCAGGAAGAAAGGCAAACTGCCAGGGCCGACTGTTTCTGTTGCATACACTTTGGAGTATGGCACGGTAAGATCACAGATCCAAGCAAGCACGACTCGACAGACTTGGATATGTTCATCTTAATTATTATTAAACGTAACAAAATGTAATAATTAAAGGTACATCTTTCACCCTGTTTGTAAACACAATCGTTTATGTACCATTTATGTACAATACATAAATGTTCAAAATATAACTACCAGCTGAAACATGTTTGATTTTAAGAATCTTATTTAAATGCAGTGGAACACAGGGTTGTGATTTAAATGTTCAGTTAGATAATGAATACATTTAAGCACAATATTTCCCCCTCCCTCTATGTGAGTGACTTTATTGGTAATGGTATTGTAATGTTTTGTTCCCACCATAGGCTGAAGCAGAAATTCAGTTAGATTCTGTATCTCCTGGACAGAAAGTTATTCTTATTGATGATCTTTTGGCCACTGGAGGTGAGAAATTATGTGTTTATGAATTGTTGATGTTGTTTGTTACTGTATATCAATCGCTAGCTAACTTTTTAATATTTCTGGTTGTGTGGTTTTACAAGGGACCCTCTTTGCTGCATGTGAACTGATGAAGAAGCAACATGCAGATGTCCTTGGATGCTTGGTGGTTGTGGAGCTCAATGACCTGAGTGGTGTAGACAAACTGAAACCACACACAGTATTCTCACTTATCCAGTATTGATCCTCTCTTAAATTGGAGAAAGTATTTATCAGATGTAATAAATAATCAAGATTTTCAGGAACAAATCACCCATGGGTTTCGGAAACGATGCGTTGAAGACATACAGATTTTACAGATGTTATAATATATAATATGTATGTTTAATATTTGGATAAGTATGCAAATAAAAAATAAATGGAGCCTATGATTCGTGCTTGAATTGCAGGCAGCTATGGTTTGTACATCTTGTACAGTGATGTGTTGTGTTATATTAAACCCAATGGTATTCAGTGATGGTCTGGGGGGACATATCCTTGGAGGGCCGTACAGACCTCCATGTGCTAGCCAGAGGTACCATGACTGCCATTAGGTACCGGGATGAGATGCTCAGACCCATTGTCAGACCATATGCTGGTGCAGTGGGCCCTGGGTGGGGCCCAGGGCCCACTGGGCCCTCTCTCATGCATGACAATGCTCGGCCTCATGTGGCTGGAGTGCCTTCTTCATGCAGGAACTGCATGAAGAAGGCACTATGGACTGATGCTATGGACTGGCCTGCCCGTTCCCCAGACGTGAATCCAATCGAGCACATCTGGGACATCATGTCTCGTTCCATCTGACGCAATGTTGCCCCACAGACTGTTCAGTTGACGGATGCCCTGATCCAGGTCTGGGAAGAGATCCCTCAGAACATCCGTCGTCTCATCAGAAATGCATATGGGCACATGGAGGCCACACACACTACTTTTTGAATTGTCCTGAGGAATTTCCACAGAGGTTGGATCAGCCTGTGATCTGATTTTTCTACTATTGAGTCTGATTCTGAATCCAAACCTCCATGGGTTAATGGTTTAGATTCCCATTGATCATTCTTGTTATTTTGTCCTGAACACATTCCACTATGTAATGAATAAAGATTTAACTGGAATATTTCATTCGAGATCAAGGATGTGGAAATGTTGACTTTATTTTTTGGAGCAGTGTAGTTTAAGCATGAGCAGAATCCTGCACAGATAGATGAACTTGAATCCACAATCACGCCATCTGTTGAAAAATAAATTTTTCCCAATTGATAATTGCTTGTAAAACTTTGCACCAATGACAAGTCAGATATGAATAGTTATGTGCATTAACTGATTTGTTAATTTATAAGGTAGATAAACCTATTCATCTTCAAATGAATGTTCAGACCATACCTGATGGATGACCCATAAAATTCTGTAAGAAAAGGACTTGTGCTAGTGCCGTCCTTGTCACCCATTTTAATAAACATCGAAATACATATGAACATTTTGACTTTTTTTCCCAGATATACATATGTACATTCATGCCCTTAAAATCTGACATGCTAAAAACAATAGCGTTACTTATGCCAAAAAAATAAAAATGGGTAAAAGGGGGATTTAGAAATCAAGAGGCTGACGCTACATGAACAAGCAGACCTAAAAACTTAAATTCTACTTTTGTAGAATATTCATAATTGTTAAAGTTCAGAGAGCCAGAATGCCACTTATATTATTATACGTACCCTCACGATGTCCACAAAAAATTGGTCATCATCACCCATGTTGTTTCAACTGAGGTGTGCTGTAATTTGCCAAAAGCTGCCATCCAATAAAACCTCAGATACTGGAGAATTCATTGTCTATTAATTTGCTATGCGACATTTCCAGTGAAATTAAGGAAGTGGTGGGGTGGAACAGCCCAGTAAAACTGGCATTTTAAAAACACTCAAATTAACTTTTTTTTTCAGCCCGTTTACCAATCCTTTTTGAAAAAGAAAAACATTTGAGACATTTCCTCAGCGCCTCTGTTCCTCTTGAAGCCTAAGAGACAGTTTGTCCTGAACAATGTGGAGGTCCACATTCTTGCAGAGCTTCAGGTAGAGGTCTTTCCTAACTGGATGGATTGTCAGCCAATCAGGAACCAACTCTGCTAATAGCTGAAGGTGTTTTTCCATCTCACCTGGAAGAGGGCAAGAAAAATATGTTAACAAAAAGGAGACCTGCATTCTACGGTTTCACACATCAGTAGCTTACCCAAAGCTGTGACCATCACAACTATTCTAAAGTAAAAGCAGATTTTTTATACTAAATACTCTAGTTGGTTTGTCTGATGGAAAACAAAAAAAAAAAACAATGCATGCATTACTTGAAGATACTCAATACACAGACATTGAACAGAATGTAGAATACTGGAAATGTACATTTAACAGGGATGTTGTGGTTTAGGTGAGGGTGTGGTGTATGTATATTGTATATCATTGTTAGTTTCTCCGAAATTGAATAATTCAGTTTCCAGCTAAAATGTAAACCATGTCAATTCAGGGAAAACGCTAACAAACTATGGGAAAGAACATGAATATGCAAGCACAAAAACACTAAGCAGTTGTGTAGCTCTGAAAGTAACTAAAACAACTCAATACTTTTACAAGCCTTGTAAATACTGCAAATACTGGCTGGTGTGAAGAGCGCATATTAACATATATTTCTAGCAATAGTGCATGCCACCCATTGCTTTCATGGTTCATATACCTGCAAAATGATTTTTTGTCTCAGAGAAGGAAAAGGCGTTTAACTACCATTTCTGGTGTACACAGAGGTGCAGCAATGACTAGTCGTGCACATTCGGAATTTATACCACTACACAGAATCTACATCTAAATATTTGGTAATGACATAAAGGCCATAATACAATAAATGCTGTTGGCTTTGATTATTTGTACTGTAGCCAATATTTGTTCTATAAAATAACACGTGTACACACCTATAGTGAGGGCGGACCTGTAACTCGCCACCATCCTGTTACAGACCATCTCCATAATCAGAGTCGGTTTCCTTTCTGCAACAAACACCGTTCTCAGGATGCGTGAGAGTTCTGTCAGCCGAGACATCATCAGAAGGCGCTGCTCGTTGGCCGGGTCCCTTGTCATGGCAGCTTCCAGCTTCTGGGCTTCCTTTGCACGGATCTGACACCACACAAAATTACATGGGACATGCCCATCTAGGAGACTTAAAAAGGTGACATGTGTGCATGTAAACAAACAGTGTTGGTCTTCTACATGGCACCTACCCGATCTAGAAGTGCCTGAGATACTCCCTTGAGGTCCCTAGAAGTTGTTGTTGCAGCAGGAATGGATGAGTCGTTTGCTGTTGGGCTTACAGTCTCAGTGATCTGTGACGAGATTTGCTGTAGATCCTCACAAACATTGGAGGCTGCAGTAGTCTTCAAGGCTGCACAATTCAATGCTTTCTCCATCTGGAATGCAAGTATTACAGATTATAGTGGCATGTCATGCCTCATAGCCTTCAATATGCCTTGCTAGCCATTACCTGCAATACACAAATAAGACTTCAGGTTTTGCTACAGAACTGAAACATAAAAAGTAATATAGCAGAAGTATACCTTGGGAGTCAATAGTGAACGAGCCCTGTCCAGAACTTCCTGAGCAGTTGTTAGTTTCTCCACATGAGGCGGTTGGGGGAGCTGGCTTGACTGGATCGCCGGTACCATGTCCAATTGAAAGCGAGGATGCCAGCGAGTGAGTTTGTCATCTGGAACCAATAGTGCAGGAACCCGTGAGGACAGGAACATCTGAAATTACAACACAAAATCAACCAAATAAAAAAATGTTTACTCCTCTACAGGAAATCTTTTGGGAAAAAAAACTCAAGAACCTTTGTTCTGATTGTAAATCTAAAAACTTCATCGCCATCAACGCTGAAAACATTGCATCTTAGGTGCTCACACATGCAACACCAGTACAAACATTGACAATATGTGTACAGGTTTAGCTAATGGGAGGTGAACATCAAGTGTAAAACGTACTTTGTGATGCTCTTTGACAAAGCACACCAGATTCTGGTAGAAAATGCGCCTTCTCTCAAGGAGACGAGACGCCGTAAGAAGTGGCCGGGCCTCGTTTTGATCTGGGAAAAGACACTACAATAAAGGAATACTTCGTGGACAGTTTAGATCCCCAGAAAACTGAAAAGTTGAGCTGTTAAAAAATAAATAGGTGGATTTCAAATGAATAAAATAAAAATGTATACTGGATATACCATTTCATTGATGTTCAAATAATGCACAAGGGATCAAGGGAAAGGGCATTGGTATGCAGCCAACAAATGAAAGCCAATTATGCGGGCTTTAAACATCAGGGTAAACTGAAGAAATGCAAAACCCCATCCTATATGTCAGTGTAAAACAAAGTGCAGGTTCCAGAATGACCCATCAGTGGAAAGTGCAGCTCCACTGTTCCACAGGTATGTCTGCATTGTATTGAGTGATGTGAATACCATATCCATAAAATATAAATTATGGTCAAACAAAGCCCATCACTGCATTGTTTGTTTGAGATCAAGTTAAATTAACTTTTATTAGAATGTACACATCTAAGAACACATCTGTCTCCTGCAGTTCTTACCTGAATTCATGACAGGCTCTAGTGTAAGCTGATAGCTTCCCTTCTTGATATTGGAATTGAAAGTTGGAATGTTTCTTTCCTGCCGAAACGTATAGGCGCTCGGAAAAACTGTTTTAATCTGACCCAGATGACTCTGCTCAAAATGCCTGTAGAGCAATGAAAAAGAGGGAAATTCCATTACCAGATAAACCAATACAAAAAACACCAAACATTCCAAGACCTAAAAAGCCACGTGTGTCTCCTACTCCTTACTTATGCATCATATCCCGAACCCCCTGTTGGATCTTGGCAAAAGTAACCGTCTCACTTCGGTTGTAGAGCATTCCAACAATCGTGTCAGCGCTTCTAAACATCTCAGCAAGGAGCTTGTACTGGTATGGTAGTGTGAGCCCAGGGGCTTTGTCCTGGGCCATTGTATGGTAACGCTGGTAGGCTGGAACATTATTGCTGTAAAAACAAAAAAGGGCAAACAAAATGCATGTTACTTCTTGTTGCACCCAACCTAGCACAAGCCTAATTCACCAATCACTCACTTATCCTCTGCTTCAGTGTTCCCACAGTCTTCCTTTGCTTCAGTGTTCCCACAGTCTTCCTTTCCCTCATTTTCCTGTGTAGTTGTTTTGGCACTTTTCATTGACTTGGCAGAAAGTTCCTTGGCTCGAACCACCCTCTTCTTCAAGACACCAATGTCAATACAATTAGGCGGTGTTTTAGAAGAGGCTTCATCTTTTGCCACTGGGGTTGTCCTGGTGGAAGAGACACTGGCCAGAGTCTCTGACTGTCTCTTGATAGTCTTGAGGCGTGATTTGAGAGCCACAAGATCTTCTTTGGACAAAGCCTGTGACAACAAAAGGAATAATGTACTTGCAGGCTGTTTGTTTTTAGTGCTTTGTGACATTTTTACCAAGCCAGCCATTGTGAACCATTTGGCCTGAAACTTACCTTATTGTCAAGACTGTCTCCGTGTTTTCTGGTCAAAATCCTTTCTACAGGGATATTCAGCTCCACTCCTTCGGACGCATGAACAAGTGCTGCTGATTGAGCATGGTCGTTTGCGCCGCATTGTTCTATGGTCTAGAGAGAACAGTTGGAATCCAATCAATGCAAAAAAGGACATAAAAAGTTAATATGACTTAACATTGTATATGTGGTGCAACATTAAAATTCCTGTATTAATAGTTTCAACTAGACATGTCGCCATGTGCATTTCTGGAAGAAAATGCCAGTGGTTGCATGAGCCAACTCATTCAGTTTTGCGAGCGTGTGCTAACATACTAATGAGAAAGCAAGTTTCAAGCCCGTGGGATGATAATTTAACTTAACTGAACTCTGAACAATTTTTGAACTCTGAACTGAACTTTTAAGTTTTTTCCCCTGTTGATTTCAATTATAAAACAATGATTGGTGTGCACCTGCAGTTGTCATTTTAAAGTGAGACCGACTGATTTGAGCCACCGACACAATACATTCCACTTTACCAAAGGTGGATGTTATTTGGGTTTAAATGCGGATTTCTAAAACTACAGCTGGACCTTGTAGGCTCCTGAGGGAAGAGATTATGCGTGTAAAGCCCAGGTACAAAGTCTCTTGATTTTTTGGTAAACGGGGGGTGGCCGTTTAGGTTTGACCAGGAGTCACAGCGCCCCCGAACCTTTTGGAGACCTACTTACTTCCGGTTTACATGTGTATTTACTTGGTCCTTGTTGTTTTAGTATAACATTTACATTTATAAAAGGGGGGTATACTATACTATACGAAGTATACTGAACCTGCACTGATATACCGGACTTTTGGGTAGTGATTTGGCGTTGATCTTATGACAAAAGTAGCTTGCTTTACTACCACAATTATTTAGAAGCTGTAATTAACGCTGAACAAGTAGTACAATCCATACCTCTTTTTTTTGGAGTATCAATTTTTTTCTAGCAGTTTTCCTCTCTGTCTTTCTGTCTCCTTCTGCATATTTGTTAGAGTCAATCTGCCGAGACTTTTTCGCTGTGCTGTGGTCATTCGTAGCCGAGGTTACAGTCCCGAGATCCGCGTCGACCGACGTCCGCTTCGGTGTTAAGGGACTTGCAGGTATTTTCATTTGGTCATTGGGATCAAGCGAAATATCGGCTTTGGTATCTTCTCTATCTACCTCTGTGGCAGCAACAATATTTCTGACAAAGTCCTGGTGTATGGAATTTGAACAACTCGAAGAAAGGGGATTCGAGCAATCTGTTGACGGCGTAAAAACATCAGGCAAAGCTGTATTTTTTCCAGACACGCCATTGTCTCCAAAATAGTTGATTGTTGCAGTAGATGTTTTTCTCTGTCCCTTTCGTTGCGTTGTTTCTTGAATACTGCTCTTCTTCTTCTGGGGAAAGAAATTTGTAACGCGAAGCTGAGCCATTGTGCCAAAGATAAAGTAAATGTAATTGAATATCAGTGATAGATGATCCACTGGTATCGATCGCAGCGTTGTTTATATAGGGTCAACAACAGTAGTACATGAAATGTTGGCGCGAAAAGTGTTAAACCACGCCCAATTGTTACGATTTCCGCTTCTGGGAGGGAGCTCTGACAATGATTGGTTAGAGCCGATTTTCGTAGAAGAATGCGACGGAAATTACTTATTATTTATTGTTAAGCCCTTTAAAAATGTACACCGTGCACAATGTTTCATTACTTATTCTGACTAAACCTTAGTAAAGACAATAATAAAGTATACAGGCCCGTTTTCTTCGACTTTTTATTAAAATAGGTTTAATATATATAATTGTATCCCTCTATAACGTCTTGCAAATTAAATTATTTATTATATATCATTACTATTTTAAAGTGCAGTTCTTCAAGTTTAACATTATCTTTGTGTAAAATCATACAACCATTCCTGATGTGTTCACCAGCAGCAATAAGATCCAGGAGATTTGTCCAGTTAATAGAACCTTCACAAGAGCCAGCTCAGTGCTGGAATTATAAAATAAATAAAAAATATTTGGCCTGTGGGAAATTATCTGATAGCAGTTGAAAAGTATAGCAGGCAATACAATTAGAAACATTCTTAAAGAAGCATTTCAGCAGAGTATAAAAGCAACAGGAGGGTTTCAAATGCTGCACAACTACATGAGCAAGTGGAAAGGGATTGCGGAGTGAGGTGAACACTGAAGGGTTCACTGCGGAGTCAGGGGAACGCTGAAGGGTTCACTGCGGAGTGAGGTGAACGCTGAAGGGTTCACTGCGGAGTGAGGTGAACGCTGAAGGGTTTACTGCGGAGTCAGGGGAACCCTGAAGGGTTCACTGCGGAGTCAGGGGGATAACTCCTCAAACACTCATATGGATAGTTCTTGGGGGAAATCATTTAGGAAACATTGGAGACCAAATTAAATGTTTTGACTTATTTGATAACCGTTGCTGTTTCTAAGAACAACCTAGCACAATCTAATGACAAGTCCTTACTTCAACTCTTCAAATTGTGCTACAATCAAAGATTGTTGTGTGTGCGCATTCACTTATAAATTATTTCCACACCAGATCAAATCAGTAGCCCTATCATTCACAAATCACCTCAACCATCAACCTTTATATTAACATATGAATGACTTTATGTTGGCTTAGATTACCTATAACAAAGCATAATGAGGTAATGACCATGATGACATCAATAATTACTGAAAAGTGTATGCAGTTTCTATCACAATAAAGCTCTTTATTATCTATTAGTCTATTAAGCTAGTTTAAACCAGCCTTGATTTCCAGACTCTCTTGTGACTGAGCATGGACGAATTACAACAGATCAATCCCACGTCGGGGGTGGCGCTTGAGCTGTGGTTGGGCAGATTGGTCTTGACATGAGTCGAAGAGTCGAATAGGCAGCTTTATGAACCAATGGCTGGCTGTAGCAACGAATCAGAATGCAAATGGAGGTACGAGAGCTGAACTGGTAAAAGCTAAAGTGTAAATGTTATGCTAACTTTCTGAGTAAAAATTTATAAATAAACATGTATAATCAGTATTTTAACATAACGAATAATAGACAAGTTAAGCTATGCACTGTAGATGATCTAGATGCATTCAAACATGCAAAATCTGTTTTTTGTTTTTTTTTAATTATGGAAGGTTTGAGTGGCTTGCTAAAAAAAGCATCCACAGCCCTGTACACACACCTCATAAGTAAGACCATAGCAAAGGCTTACTAACATCAATAGAGGTCAATACAATAGCATTCACAGACTGGAAACCTGCACTACAAATCCATACTAACTCACAATTGCTAAGCTTATCGAAAATGCCTATGGATATTTTGGTATCGATGGTATTGATTCTGGATCTGGGAGATGGGTTAAAAAGATGAAAAGCATGCTTATGTGTCATTACAGCCCTAGTCTGATAAATTTCTTATTCAAGTCATGTTTCCCTTAATAAAGTGGGTAATCTCATGTTACCTCTTAAGTCTTCTAGGACTTAGCTCTATAACCCCTGTGTCACCCTGTATACTCATGTCATAGCAAACCAGCTACTTCAACTAGGGCCTAACATTTTCAAACTTTACATTATCATGATTTCATTGTTGTAGTCAGTGGAATGCTTTAACACTGGGATCATAAATATAACAGACTGCTCACAAGTAGCTTTCAATAGTAACACATTGAACATTATATTTGCTGCATATTATTGTTATTGGTAGATTCAGAGCCCTTGGAGAGGCTATGCCTCGGTGTTGATGGATTTATATTAAATTCGTAACGTTTTAAAATCACGACGAAAACCACCACAACTAGAAGCTTAAGAAGCAGACCATTGGATAACCATTCAACCTGTCTCTCTAATGTTTTTATTGGAGCTAGTTATGTAATTGTACCCTAATTGTAGAAATAGGAATTGCGAAAAGCGGGTCGGGTAGCAATACTCCTAATCAATGTTAAATGTGTTTAGTAGTTATCAAACGTCACTGTTTCGTGGTAAATCATCAAAGTGATGAGTAATTTCCACTCATTCAAATGACCCGCTTGGAACCCTACTTTGAACTAACTCGCTGAATCCTGTCTGTGACTACATGGACCACGTGACCGCCAAGCTATTTGACCTCCATTGGCGTATCTCTGGCGTTGGGGGGTGGTAACCGATTAACCGATTCGGGTGCATATTGATGCTCACGCTTTGTGGTGTCGCCCCTCTAGTCATTATTCTAACGTACATAAAAAAAATAAAAAAACAACAACAATCTTATCGGGACGCTTTGTGTATAACTGTGCAATGTTACGTAGGCCTATGCATGGAATTGCCCCTTACTGTTAGGTCTGTAAAGATAGAGTGTAATATGCCATTATTCTTTTCGTTTGGATTCCTTTCGAGAAAAATATTCATATCTATATTCAGTTACAGAGAGATCCATTTATTTCACCATTCAACGACAATCAAAATAAAAGTGTGTATTTGTGTTATTCTGGATTAGTCCAATTTTTTGTTAGAGGTTGAAGAGTGATGGGACAACAATGGAAAGGGAACTCGACCTTAACACCTTGAAGTTTCCAACACCCTTCTGCAGAATAACTAACCATTAGCACCGTCCTGAACCACTCCTTCGTATTATACATCCATGGAACACTCCCACGTTGGCTACTTTCGAATCAGGTTCGAATCCTTGGCTCCAACAATATAGCAACTACCGAGAGAAAACCATGGGGAAACCCCCATTGAAATATTCCGACCGCCATATTTGTTAATGTTTCCATCTAAAGTTTGCAAGGAAGCCAATCCAAAATCACCACATGATTTATCTTTTTAGCTTTAGTCTGTGTTTCAAAACATTTCAGGCGAGTAAAGACCGAAATGGATGCACATTTAGTAGGACGAGTAGGCTACATTTAGTAAATTGTATGTTTCGTAAATTCATACAAAAAATATCCTAAATAGAACAAAGACGTACACGTGCTTTTTGACCAGGCCTTTTTAGCCTACCACAAAGAGCCTACATGATGTCTTTGATCTAGTTTAGGACCATGTAACATCGACTGCATGTCATTTCACACTGGCGTATGGTGGCACTGACACGCTGCTATAGGCTACAAAACCAACCGGTGAATACAGCACACCAACACATTGTAGTAAACGTTTTTTCACCGTTAAGATCGGCTTTACTCTCCACTCTATCGACTACAATGAGCGTTTTACACTTGTTGTAGTCTACTATGCTCATTTTAGCCAATGTGTGAAGAAAATCCTTTTTCACATAAATGATCGGCTCCAAAATGAGTCTTTCTGGAGTAGGGAAGTGACATGCCATCAGCAAAAGTAAAGGCATGGGTGTCTCACCGACACTCCCCGTCACAGAAAAGTTCCACTATTGCAGCCGCACAGAGCAGACTTGTTGAATAATATTTTCCACTGACAGAACACTGCATGGAATATCCACCCCAAGGAACGCCTTTAGAAGCAAGATACAAGCGCAGGCTTTCGCTAGGGCGGACCGACGGATTCCCTTGCTTTTAAAACTAAAACAAATCAATTGAGCTTATATTTCAAAGAATGGTCAAGCTCAAGTAATACATAAGAAAGAACTGTTCAACACGCGCACAACTTTTTTCACAGTTACGATCTACGATGACCGCACAATGGAATACACGTTTCGTCGTCCAGCCAGACTATTTATCAAATAGTTGAACGAACGATTGTTTTTTTGTATTTTAAACATGTAGTGCACTACATATTACTGTACGGATTAATCGAAGATTGGCCAGCAGTCTATCGAGTTTTTTGTTTGCCTTTCGAGGGCTTGCGTGACGGGGTTGTTGAAAGCACGGTGCCTAGATATGGAACTTCAGTTGATCATAGGTTTCTTCTATTGTATTATTCTACCTGCAGTGCTTCTAACAGGTAAGACTTCAATAAACTTACTTATTAACCATATACATTTGAACATGGACATGGGTGTATCGTGTAACTACATAGTTACATTAATACCAGAGAGCAACGCTCAATATTCAAACAGTTGATAATTAGTACAATGACGTTTAAGTGTCTAAACCTAGTGAGCACAGTCCATATACGTGAATTGCTTGCACACACGC
>OMKQ01000312.1:0-20889 GCA_900302335.1 Phycis phycis
CACTAACGGCTCCTTTAGAGGGCGGTAGGGGGGATGGTTCCCCCCTTGCATTGGTGCCAGCCTGGCCCCCCCGATGCAGAAATGATCAGAATGATTCATGCTACCCAGTCTCTCTAGAACAATGCTAAGGTGAAGAGAGAAACACGGCCCAGTCCAGTTTTGCTGTGGACCTTGTAGTAACTTATTGTCTGTTCTGGTAGACTGTATTGTATACCTACTGTGTGTACTTTTTTATTTCTTGGAAATTCTCAGAATAACACAAACACAATTCTGTTTAAAGAGAATCAGTGGGAGTACTTTAATGTACATATATGTATGCTATTGCTTAACGTTTATACATGTATATCTTATGTAAAGAAATAATCTTCAAGTGCAATAGAAAATGAGAAGATAATTTTATATTCTAAACTTGTCGGAAGAAATTGAAGGCCTTTCAGGGGTGCTGTTTTATGAGCCTTTGGCTCTCATCTCCTGTCGTTCAATGTGTGAACTCTTACAGTTACTATGAACCCCAAAACACATGGCTTCTTGTTCCCCCACACATTTAAGTTCAAATGTAAGATTTCCTTTTTTTTAAGTAAAACAAATCCATAACAAGGGGGCATCCAATCACATTTAATTTAAAGTTATTATGAAGCCAAATATTCCCAGAGCCAGAGGATTCACCACCCATAATATTTTAAATGAATACAAATGATAATTTTAGCATAAAAAACACCAAGACATTTCCCATACCTATCAAAGTCATTGGGACAACAGACCTGGTCTTGATATATATATGCTTGCTAATATGTAGTATCAATTCACGGTGAGCTTTACTTCCACTGTGTAATGTGAAATGAAGTGTAGATACTTCCCACTAGGGTCCCCGCTTCTCCCCACTGTTTTATCAGGAATTCAAGTTTCCAGAGGCTATTATTGATCACAGACATAGATAAAGGATTATTATCTTCTTGATCAGGTATGTCTATTATACAGGCTATAGCTGCAGGAAATCCCTGGGAAGGAAAACTGAGCCAGAGTGAGTCCACGTAAAGTCTCTCTCTCTCTCTCTTCTCTCTCTCTCACTCTTTTTCTCTCTCTCTCACTCTCTCTCTCACTCTCTCATGCATTGCACTAAGAGTATCTGTACTGAGGTGCTCCCCTAGTGCTCTAATTACACCACTTTGCAAAAATAATGAATAATAGATATATGATAATTCTGACAAATAAATGCATGCATGCTCAGATTGTTTTAAAAAATCAACAACAAACATAGGCATAGTATATTGTCATTGCTTATTCAACATCCCCATCCTCTTATTGTCATACCCCATCCATAAACAAATCCAATGCATAGTTGCTTGATGATTTCAAACATTGTTTGCCTTTTTAATTCATGTTTTTGGCGTACTGCGATATTCAGAGATATATATTTTAAGAAAAAGTTTTTAATGGATAATAATAAAAAAAAATACAATGTATAAATACCCCTCACTTCCACCATCACTGCCCCAACGTGTATGCGAACACACACACACACACACACACACACACACACTGAGTTGTATGTACTATCTTAGCAACACATCTAGTGGAAATTGTTTGATTAAAATGAATTTTCTTTGCTGTAGTTGAAAAGTGTGTATAAATGTGCAAGTCTTGCTGTATACAGTGGATCCCCTCTTGCTAATTTAATGTTATTTAATGTTGTAAACGTGGTTTCTGATGGAGCTAGGTGCTGGATTAGCAATAGTACTATTTCTGACTATTTTATATAACAGTTTGCCCAACTGGTCTTGGAGTTTATAGATTTTTTGTGTGTAAATTTGAGGCTCCAGAGAAAAAAAATATTGCAATGTTAATTGTCTTTTATTTTTTTATTTTGTTGGTTTGCTTTTTTTCCTTTATAATAATCAAACATGTACTGTACTAGGACCTTGTTCGACTCTATAACTTGTCTTTAGTAGAAATTGTGAAAGTTCTTTACTATTTGTAAATCTGTTGTAGACATTAAAATGAGATAAGAATACCTCACATTATTCCTTATGACTTGGTACAAACTTTTCCTAATTAGAAAGCTGTTAGGGAAATCAAATCAAAACGTTCTTCAACTCTGGAACAGGAACAACTCTGGTGCTTTTATATGTCGTGTTTCTGTTATCCTTTCTCTGTTCAATGTTCAGTTGTTTAATAAATACGATGAATATGTGTCAGGACCATTTGCTTGAAATACCACAACGTTGTAGGCCTACGACTCGCTATCGCTTTAGAATAACGCCACTAGATGGCAGAAGCGTATTATGTAGACCCCAATAACGCTTCAGTACCCCAGCATCGCGCGGACCCTCTCCAGCCCGTCATCGCAAGGTGTCAAATTGAATGGGTGCTTTCACTCAAAGTGTAAAGATCGATCGCCATAAAGCCACCTTCTATACACTTGAAGGTAAAAGTAAAAGCTTGCCCATGAGAAGCTTTCAACCATGAAGCCAATCCATTCCAAGTGTCATTGTGTAACTTCATTGTGTAACTGATAGCCTTCTGGTGATCTATCGACCATATGTTATGCAAAGAAATCAACAAACACGACTATTCATAAAATGAGTTAAAGAGATGCACACTTTGACCAATAGGCTAACGTCTGCCTAGATACTGGTATGTATATTGTATATTGGATGTAGGTATTGAAATGAATAAAGTTATATGTATATATTTGATATATACATATAACAGCTTAAAACAGAGAAAAACTAGTAGAGAAGGGGCAGTCGAATAAGTTGTTTATAAAACCCATATAAAACCCGAATAAAACAGACATGCAGGCCTATCAATGTGATTACTATAAGCAATTACAACATTACTTACTCGCTAATGATAAAAAAACAACAACATTACATTATAATCGCATTATTGGAGAAAAGTCAGCCTCAATAAACGGCGTTTACAAGTCCCCGATGCTACCAGGCCACCGTGTTTTCTGTTCAGTCACATGTTCACAGGTTTGTAGGAAGTTTGCGGAAGACTCGTTAAACGTTGCCCTCGGAATCCCGCCTCCACGTCGCAGCAAACCAGTTTCAATTTTCAAGCAACACTTCAGTGGTGACGTTTACCGTACCATGGTGGCGGTAGTGTGGATTATTTTGAATCGTGGGTTACGTTTGCGTTTTTCAAATCTACGCTTGGGCTTGGTTTTAAAATGGGAGAAGTGCTCGGAATTTAACACACGATAATATTAACCTTGTATCATGGATACCATGTTCGGAATCGACCAGACGCTTCCCGTTGACATCAACGGAAGGTAAAGTAACATTACTTTAGCTAGCATGCTAGCACTGAACATTACCAATGGGTTAATGTGACCTAGCCTTAGCTGTCCACTAGTCTATTCTTGACGGTTGGCTAAGACTATTTACTGGAACAGCTAAACAACGAGCCAGCCTTAAACCCCAATACCTTATATTAAAGATGTCTTTCAATCTCGACGAGATTTTTTGCGCCTGGCAAATATATTTGTTTGTCGTTTGTAAAGTCGAGGCTTGAAAAGTGTCCAAAATACTCCTGAAATCGCTGTTTAACTTTGTCCTTTCTGTCGTACAACAATGTTCAGTTTTTCATAATTACGTTTAAAGTAAGATATTCGAAGGCTTTGTAAAGTTCGGAGTTCAAATTCAAAATTCAAATTCGGTTTTAATGCAAATATTGTTGATGTGGAGTTCCATTGTCATACATTTAATGCAATTTTCCAACAATGTAAACAACACAAGCCATGTAATCCCTTATTTCACAAAATACTTTTCATATGTCTATTGTTGTCAAGGTTGACAACAATAGATTGGTTAGAGAAGCATTCGTTAGATTGGTGAGAGAAGCATTCAGTGTTGATTGAAGATGTGCATGAAAGCGGAAATAATACGACGCAGTCTAATCTTCCAGGGCATTGTACCTGATGGATAGCGATTGGGGATATAGAGTTAACGGAATGTTATTTCCATCTATCCTTTCCGAAAGAGGGATGTCATTTGGGGTAGATAATATTGTCCAAATTGTTGCTTTACTGTTAGCATTGCTATAATATGAAGAATATAACCAGACATAGTTAGTAACCCCATCCTTGTGTGCATGTGTAAATGGTACCAAATAGCTAGTCACCCAGATGGTAAACGTACAATAGTAATCCAATATGTAACACCTGTCTTGTTAATGTTATTCAATAATTCTAAAAAACCATTAACTACGCATTCAAACCATATCCATATCCAACGATACGTTTCGCGTTATTTAGTTTATAAATTGAATACTAGAGGAAGTGGCTGTTAACATTCTCAGTTCCCTAAAACTAGGAAGTGAAGTTATTTCCGAAACTTGTGACTATTACATTTTTTGTCAAAAGATGGATTTGATGTCCTCAAATTTGCGTTTGCTGCATGTGTACTGCAAACGAAAGTGATTTTTTTTACGTTCCTTGTTTATGTTATTGAATGCTATTGAATGCCATTTGATAACAAAGATATTGCCGTCGTGTTTGCCTAATATTTCCGGTTATCCTTTCAAGCGTAATTGTGTATTCAATTGTAGACTCCTGTGTGTGCTTGTGCGTGTTGTGCAACGTTTCCCCGCAATGTGAGATGGCTTGGCTTATTTGAACCACAGTTGTCCTTTTGTCTACTAGTGACAGCTCTCTACATCTCTGGCAACTTTTTTTCCTCCCTCCTCTGGCCTAACATTAGAGCAAGGCAGCCCCTGGCACAATACACGCACAGTCGAACACAGGCTCACGCAGACAGAATTACTCATACAGATGAATAGAAAAGACAGGGAAGATAGTTTCAATCCTTGGATGTATGTAAACAAAGCAGAAATTCTGCAGCTATTTTCGGATTCTCCTTAGGGTTTTTACAGAAACTGACCAACACGAATATTTCATAAACATGTTTTGGTGTCTTTAACTAGGTAACTATAACTTTAACCAGGGTACAAGTGTACTTCTTTCCATATCAAACTGTGGTCCCTTTGGATATTATCTACTTTTATCTTCTAACTATGGATTCAGTGTTTTTTGAAAGCAGGATAATGCCGACTGTGTTCCCCTAACTGATTTATTTTTGTCTTTAGCTGCAGACTGCCAGACTGCATCGACGATGGAGACTGTTCCCCTGACAGCATGACAGGTATCAGGCAGTTCTTTACTAATTGTTCTTCTTATTGCCTCTTCTAATCTCTCTCACCTGGATGGTGCCTTATTCCCCATGTGGGCTCATTATCACCACTGTTTTGTCAAGAGTCAGTACTTCATTAACTTGTTGTTGCATTAAGCAACTAGGTAGGGACAAGTTAGATGTCAGATAGCATACATGTTTTCATTTTGGGTTGTATTTCAAAGTGAAGACCATGTTATTAGCCAGTGATTTCAAAAATGTAAATGCATATTGTAAACGATATGGCAATTTAGACATTGTAAACCATAACAAAAACAAGTGTATTGCTTCTACATCTTATGCGATAGTACACCAAAGAGAAGAAGACAATTTTGTGTCCATGAATGAACCATGTTTGGCATATGGCACTCTCATAATGATGTTTTTCATACTGGCGACATCCTCTAGATGCCATCACTTTAAAGGCATCTTATTCTTTTATCTGCTGACCTATACCTTACCAAGGCTACACTAGGTCCATAGGTACAACAAGTCAAGTTTGAATGCCACTCGAGAGGTTAAGGTTGTAAACTATACTGTTTATGTATTCAGGGTGTGATATGAGAACATGGTTAAAAATAGGCTTGGTCTTTCTCTTATAGCTGCAGAGCTCAAACAGACCATTTCTGAACCATAAGCCTATGAATTATTACCGTAAGCATGAGGGGAGAAACTCCACAGGCTACGATTCATGAGGGACTAATTTGTTTTTGTATCCCTTACAGCTCTGTCCTTCCCAGATAAGATGACCCCCATCAAAGCACTCACCATGAAGGACTACGAGAATGTAAGTGTTTCTGATAAATGCACCAGAAGTAAATATATGGCCATTGTTTTGGTGTTTTAGTTATTGATCACATTGGGAAACTACATGTACACTATGTACAGTTTACAGTTTGTATAATGTGTTGACATGACATGGTCATGGCTCGTATTTCATCTGAGGATATCCATTGCCCTTCGGCCCACGTCACTTTGTCTATCCAATGTCTGTCCAATGCATAGCATGTATTGTTTTAGTAGCTGTTGTCCAAGCTTGTGAAAGCACACTGCTATTCATATTGAGAATGTGTCTCTGCTTTAGCAACCCACACTGTTAAAGTGGACTTGGAGATGCTTGTTAATAGAATGCAGATAATGATGTTGAGAAGAAGAGAGCGGAAGATAATCAATTTAAGTCTCACTAGTTGAAATCTGCTGTATTATAGTAATCAAGTGAAAAACATATGGACCTAAATACCCATGCTAAGCAGTTGTTAAGTATCTTGGAAAGGTTTTGACACAATTGTAAACATGAATGGCAGTGAACAACTAGAGTGATTGCTACTAGATAGCCTTTATAGACACAAGCTGTGTATTCAAGATGTGATCTGGTCTTTAAGCATATTTAATGTTACACATGTATCGTGAAATTATATTGTTCCAAGTGAATTTAGTTTTAAGAAGAGAAAGTACATTTAATCTTCTTGTATTCTTCTAATGCAATGCTCTTGCACAATACAGTTCATAGGACAGTAGATTACAATAAAAAAGAATGATCATTCGCTGTTTGGCCCCAGCCAAACCAAGTATGCAGTTTTAGCAGAGTCAAAAATGTAGGAGACACAGTGGATAGGTGGCCTGAAGCCCATTTTTCAGCATTGCTGTGGTATGCTGTCAGTGCACTGTAGCTCTGTAGTCTCTGTAGATTGCTCTGTAGTCTTGCGTTGTTAGCTGCATGATTGTAGAACGCTTGCAGATTCATCCACTCCCTCCCTTATGGCAAGCTCCTCCCTTCCTCACCTTGATTGCCAAATGTATGCTGTTGATTTCCTGAAGCTCTACGAAGTTCATTCTACTACTATTACGGATTGTACAGACAGCATATGCACAAACTCCTATTGCAAGCGTGCTACGCCATTGTATTGAAATTGAAATCAAGTATGTCTATATTTAACATGCATGTATTGTAGAGGCTTTTCCATCTATTCTCGCTCAGTTAGAATGTTACATAAGCGGTCATGCTTTCTTTCTCCAGGAACAGAAATTACAAGCTGGTTTGCTCTTTTCTTACCCAATGTCTTGACGGGCCCCTTTTTGCCCACAGCAAATTGCAGCTCTAAAGAAGGAGAACTTTAACCTTAAGCTGCGCATATATTTCATGGAGGAGCGCATGCAGCAGAAGTGTGATGACTCCACAGAAGACATATTCAAAACGGTGTGTTTGGGGGCAGTTGTTTTCAATGAGTATCCAATGATGTTGCAGTCATCGAAGTGACTACCTGGTGGAAGTCTTTGTTATACATCACATTATAAACCATCATCCTATCTTATTTTGACCCTTGCCAATCTAGCTTTTATTTATTATTATTATTATTATTATTATTATTGTTATTATTATTTTCAATATACAGATCATGTGTCACTTTAAGAAGTATGGAAAATATAATTCTTTCCTGTAGTAAGGAATATTGATTATGCAAATTATTTTTTATTGTATTGAGACCATGCTCTAGTAAAAATAACTAAATAAAATAAATAAATAAATAAATAAAATAACTATCATGATGATACAAAACGAATAAATAAAAAATTTGTTTCCATATTTCCAACTAAGTGTTGTTTTTCTCCAGAACATTGAGCTGAAGGTGGAGTTGGAGTCCATGAAGAGGGAAATGGTAGAGAAACAAGAACTACTGGTCTCTGCATCGTGAGTATCCTAACTTGACACAAATCAATCATAGAAGTATTACATACATTACATTACTTAAGGGAATCCAAAAAGCTTCACTTTTCATACTACAAACAAAATTCTGTTTCCATTTTATTTTGTCTGTGGCATCAAGTGACGGTAAATCTTGATTTAAAGCCCAGTGTTTCATCAGAAGTGACAATATAGGGACATTGTTCATTCGAAAGTATATGCTGTGCTTTGATTATCCTAAAGCATATCATCTTTTCAACCTGATATGACAGATAGAGCAGATGTTGCCATCAATTAGACAGCAGCATCCATATTGGTGACTCATGCTACATCTAGCTCTTGAACTGTGGCTCTCTCACAACATCTGTCCACACTACTTTCCATTCAACCAAGTACAGCACATCTCATGCTGGCATTATTTTGACAAGAAAACTTGTTTCAGCACGAATTCAAACGCTATGATATAAAAACATTTTTTTTTATAAAATCTGCACGTTATCTCTAGATTAACTTGATCGGCCACAGTGCGCTCTACTCTGCCTGCTTGCCTCACTTGCCTTCACAAATGCTTGATGGAGGAAGTCAGTGGGTTTCAGATCCACTCTGGGTCCGAGTCAGACTCCGTTAGCTCCAATGTAAAGCGGGTCGCCCACAAGACAAGCAAAACAGTGAATTATGTAATTAACATTTACATTTAGGGCATTTAGCAGACGCTTTTGTCCGAAGCGACTTACAACAAGTACATTGTCAGAAGAAGGTGAAGCAAGTCACCAGAACAAGTTTCAAGCATTCCAATTGCTAGGTTAACCATTGCTAGTATGTAACATCTCTGGCCTATGATGCTAAGTGCTAAGATACAGGTACCAGTCACAGTCAATGTGGCTATCAGTGATGTTTGTGTGTTATTAGGAAAGCTCTGGAGAGTCTGGCCAGTCGAGACACAGGAGATTCCCAGCGTGTTAGAGAGCAGGCTCGGAAAGACATGGACGCTCTGCAGCATGCATTGGACAAGAAGATGGCTGACCTTGAACAGGTGAATATTGAGTATAAATGGAAGTTTTAGGAGTAGGGCAATGGAAAAAAAAACAGGAGTTGGCTCAAGCTTTTATATAGCGGTAATGTATTTTATAAGCAACATTTCATATGTATGGTATGTAAAAAATTTTTTTAATGTATGTCTGAAAAACAAATTTGTTGTATATTGATTATCTACAATAACACCTGTGTTATGTAGGGCTCATAACATAGACATGCATACAAATAGACGATGAAACAGGTGAACTGTATACAGATGGAGGAAGTGAGCAGTGTATTTGTCTGTTGTGCAAACTATTACCAGTAGATATGACGACTATTTAGCTTAAAATTCCAACCTGACTCACATGGCTCAAACTAATTATTATTAGCCTATTACTGAAGACTCATAGTTTATTATTATCCCAGTTTTCAAAGTGTATCCTCTCACATTATTTGTTGCTGTAACGGCAGGACCTGCTTGCAGCGGAGAAAGAGGTGGAGAAGATGGCTGCCATTGCTGAGAAGGCGAAGCTTAAGAATATTGACATGGAGAAGCAGCTAGTGGCCCTGGGTAGTGGCCCTAAGGCCTTCACCCCTGTCCCCGAGCCTAACAATGACTTGGAGCAAGCCTTGCAGGAGAAAGATGGGTAGGCATACAGGGGGTGTGAAATTCGCCATTGTTACTGGGAGGATAACTTCTATGTCACTTAGCCCTAACTTGATGTTCATACATTCAATACGATGAGCTCATCGCTCTTCCAATGAAGTGAGACAGACTTTAACAAAGCTCTATTTGTATTTTATGCATGAATATTTTAATATTTGTTCACCCAAGTAGAAATTTTATCTCAATTTAGTCTTCCAATGCTTCAGGATTTTTATAATGAAAAACATATGAGATATGATATGAGAACACTATTCGAATACTTCAGTAGTACTTTGACACCTGCCGTCCAATCAGCATGACAGACAGCCAGACGTTAAACTAAGTGGTTGTGATAATATTCATATTTACTCATACTACTCCCATTACTCCCACGAGTCACGTCAGTGGCTTTCGAGGGGTTTTAATATTGAACGTATTTAACATTTCAATGTTGAAACGGAATGCAAATGCTTAGTAGGTCATATGTAGGTTAGACTATTCAAAGCTTGAAATTCTGTATTTGTGACAGCCCTACATCTTAATAAATTCTGTTGATTTGTTAACTTCTGATTCCAGCATCATAGAGCAGCTGAGGATTTCTTTGAGGGAAAAGGAAGGTTTGATGAAACAGAAGACTAATTCAGACCATGGAGCAGATACACCAGCCCATGACCACATCACACAACTTACCATTCTCATCAGCGAGAAAGATCATCAGCTCCAGGTATCTTTTACCTTCTAAAGTGACTAATACATCCATAGTATAATCCCGATGTTTTTTCATTTTTTATTTAATTCTTTATATTTCATTTAAAACATTGTTTGTATTTAATGGCAAAATCATGATTGGTGCAATTTGAGATATATTCCCAATCCAAGATCAGATTAACTGCATTCAAATGAGGAACAAAAGACCAAAGCAAATCTTCAAACTTGTTTACCATTTGGTGTCCATCTTCCCTACAGGAGCTGAGGGAACAGTTGGGAGGAGAAAGGGACAAGGCTCAAAAGGATTACAAGGTCAGTCCTGCCTGGAGGCACTCTCAGTAATACACACAGGCTGCTTCAAAACAAGCCTGATTCTCAATCACTTAACATGAGCATAGTTTAGAGAGCTCTCTTCTGGTCTTGTTTGCTTCTAGCCCTTTTCTCAGGTCATTCTTTTTTTGTGCCAAGCCATGGCTTCCCAACAAATCATGAGCTACGCCATTTAGCCAGGTCCTACAGTGTGTCAGGGCTATGCCAGGGCTATCAAACACCCTCACTGACACAGTCTGACAATCCATGGAACTCATTGTCGTGCAACGCAAAGCAGACTAGCAGTAACGTTGATGCTTGGGATATGCCATGTGGTCAGACTTGATAAATACTTATTATTATTATTATTATTATTATTATTATTATTATTGTTATTTGTTTTTTCCTTCAAGATTTTATCTTAATGGATGGCACAAGAATGCCCAATTAGTCTTAAGGGATGTGGCCAGTTCATTAAGTCCCCAGATGAATTGACATTGTCCAGATTAATTGACAGTGTCTATGTTCAGATGGAACTCCATGATGTAAAGTCATGATTTTTGATGATGTCATATGTTAACGTTAGTGCTGACCATTGAATGGTATTTTCATCACCAGCACAAATGTTTTATGCAAATATGAATCGCATAAGGTGAATTCTAATGTCCTTAAGACAATTATTTAATATTTTCTGTATTCTTCTGTAGTAGTCATGCTTGCCAAGCCAGCCAGTTGGTCTACTTGTTGCCAGTGTTGGCATAATGCCACACAGTCAATTTCAGCCAATGGCTACATTTCAATACTTCAGAGTGCTCTAAAACTGGTCTACACATTTCCACAGCATTTCCTAAGCTTTGGCCAAGAAACTTTCTAGAATGTTTCATTTACAGATGAGAAAAGAGCTGTTCTCTTCTAAGTCTGATGTCTAGGCTGAGGTCACAGTGTTAAGACTAGATTACTAAACTGAAAGGAGATGGCTCTTCCAAGCACTATTCATGGCATCTTTGTATGTCAAAATACTTTCAGAATACTTTCAGTACAACTTTCAGTTCAATAGTTTTAATGCAGCAAATTGTTTAAATGTGTGAAAGTATGAATATGTGCTATGCAAATTATGAGTATGGGTAATGGTAAGGAGGAGGTAATTCTTCAAAAGGACTGGTAAGGCAAAGCAGTCAATGGTGTCCCGGCAGAAGGATCTAAAGGTAATGGGTGATGGCAACATATTTACCATACCTGATTAAATAGAGCTATTACTTTGAGAATAGCATGCAAAATAGAAAATATGTGTTCTACACAGTTGAATGGATCCTGTCGCTATGTTGTAGCAGCTCTATTCGGTCGTACCTGTATGACACTGTCACCAAATACCTGATGTTCTGATCAGGGCATTGTGGGAAGGTGGGTCTATGGAGGTTATTGGGTGGCTTCAGCCATAACATCACTGCAGTAGTCGTAGAGGATTTGATCTGATTGAATGCCCATGGCAGAGTCAAATGGAGGCGGGAACAGGGATTATTGAGGGCTTAGGGCTTACAGCACTTCGCATTTACCAAGGACAGTCATTCTCTGTCTGCTCCCTTGTCAATGCAGTGAGCGTAACGGTAGACATTCCTCAGCTGCCAGGCTGACAATGAGAAACATTGGACTGTTTGTGTGCAAGAGGTTTTTGGAGATTCTTGATAGACTTCAAGCTGCCTTTTCAAGGGCTAAGGCGCCATGAAGGACCCGTGTCGTGTGTGTGGAGTTCGCTTGGTGGGAAGCCAATGCCGTTGGATCTTTAGTGCCACAGGACAGAGGAAGCTCCAGGTTATTCTGTCCCATGTGCTGGGCAGGGGAGTAACTCGGGGAGATGGGTGTGGAGAGTTCCTGTGTGGGAAGTGTGTGTTCCAGCTGGAGAAGTTGGTTCACTGTGATATCGCCATCAACCAGCTCCGGGATGAACATAGTGCTCAGGTGCAGAAGCTCCAGGCGGAGAAGGAACATGTAATCCAGTGCCTTAACCATGTCTACAGTAAGAATAATTTATCCCAAGCTAAGGGTGATGGGGACAGTTCCAGGTCCAAGACAACCGCTAGGTCCTCTGGATGCAGCAGTCCCAATGAAGATGATGATGAGGTGATGGGACAGCTTGCCTCTGAGTCTTATCCCCAGGTGAAGAACCAGATGAGAAGGTGTGTGAGTCTGGATAGACTGGGAGGCAAAGCAGCCACACCAACTCGCTCGGGGCTCAGAAGGCTCTCACCTAAGCTTGGATCCGGGTTGACACTTGAATATTCTTCCGGTGGTCTCCAAGCTGCACGCCACCGTTCCCAGAGCATGTATCTGGACCTGGTCAGCCGTAAGGGTTCCCTGCCTAGCCCTGGATTCAAAGGTCGCTCAACGTCCCTGCAGTCCCTTAACGAAGACTTTGCCTCCAACACATTTTCAGACCTTGAGCCTAAGCGACACCTCAGAGAGCCCAAGGTGTTCATTGCCAGAAGAAGCATTACAGATGGGTCAAAAGGAAAGGCCCAAGCTAGAAGCCTGCCCTGTAGCTCCATGGTTCAGTCTTACCTGATCTCTGACATCATCCAGTTGTTGCGTCGCATCTCCAGACGGCAAATCCTTGGCCCACCTGACAGCCGCATCCCTGTGCTGCAGAGGCCACATACTGGCCATATCCCTCCAAACCTCCTCAGGAGAAAGCGAAGAAGGAGTGAGGCACAGTGGAAGTTTATCCATGACCTTACAGAGGAATTTAATGATGAATACACTCCCATTACTGCCGAGGTAGTTCTTGGCTCTCTGCAATTGGACAAACCACCATTTAGTGGGTTGTTTTAGCTGATGGGCATGTCATGTCAGTAACAGTATTGTCAGATACTTATTAAATGTTGGTTTTGTTTTGAACTTAGGGATTTGCAAAGCGAGAGCATGATGTCAGTCAGTTGGAGGCTACCAATAAGCTGTTGAATGATGAGCTTACTCAGATGAAAAGCTCCAATGAGCACCTGACAAAAGAACTGGTGGAGGCCCAGAATCAAAACAAGGTACATGGGAGTAAAGATATCTTTCATCTTTTTTGTTAATTGTACTGGATTATATTTTTAATCTATTGCTTTCTATTTTCTATAGACACTTTCTGGAAAGTTCGATGAGAGGGAGAATGATCTTTGTTCTGAGAAGAAAAACTCTCTGAAACGAGACAAAACCATCCAGGGTCTCTCTCAAGTCCTCAAAGAGAAAGAAAAAGAGGTAGATTTGTCACTGTCCAAAACTTTAGATTTAATATGTCATCAACAATAACAATAAGAAATAAAATAGCTCAACCATGATCATGTAGAAACCTTTGACCTTGTTTTGCACAGATCTTAGAGTTGTGTCATGAGATTGAAGACCGGGATGAGGCTTTGGCCAAGGCAAGAGAGACTGCACACAAAGCACAACTTCAGAAATACCAGGTCAGTCACCAACATACTCTCTTTGGCCTAATGTTACGTTGCAGTGCCTGAAATTATGTATCTTTAAGATGATGCCTTGCACATTTATAATCTAAAACATATTCATGTATATATAATACATTTGGGAATTAATGCAAAAAAAACAAACATCTTGACGTCCTCAGGGTGCAGAGGAGCACCAAAGTCTGCTGATGGAGAAGCAGGCCGAGCTTGCTGAGCTCCAGGGCGAGCACTACACCAAGGTGCTGGAAGCACAGAAACTTCAGCGTTCCCTGGCCAGAAGGGAGCAGGAGCTGGCCGACATGCAACAGGCGAAGGGACAACTAGAGGTGGAGCTGGAGGACTTCCAACAGCAGAAGAAGAAAGGAGATAAAGCTCTGAATGTAAGGCAGATGCAAACCATTTTATCTTTTAAGTATATTTCACGAATCTAATCACTGTTAACTGTTTTCCCCCAGGATTTGCAGAACCAGTTGAAGAAGCTCAGTGGGGAGATTGTGGACAGGGAGAGCGCTCTGGAGCAGAAGTATCAGGGTCTTCTCGATCAGACCACCAGGAAACTGCAGGCCCATGAGGTCACCATTCAGCACCTCACCTCCAGTCTGGCAGACAAGGAGCAGCAGCTGCAGGTGATACCATCCCTCATGAAGCTGTAACCTTTAGTATAAATTATACCATTGTATGTCTGGACTGATGATTGGTAAATTGGTCTATTGAAATGACGATGGGTGGGTAGATAGATGGATGGATATTTTATACTACGGGTTGTGTTGTTGTCTGTGTGTTATTCAGGAGTATATGAACATGGTCAGAGATTTTGAGCAGAGCAGAAGCCCCGGAGGAAGCGATGTCATGCTTTCCAAGCTTCGAGAACGACTCAAAGAGAAGGAGAATGCTCTTGAGGTATGTGTGTCTGTGAGTGTGAGTGAGTGAGTGTGTGTTTACATCTAGAAGTTGTAATTTGATGTGTTTACTCAGCACAATATTTGTGCCTTTTATTTGTTACCTTGCAGAAGGCATTGGACGAGAAGTTTGCTGCCGTTGAAGAGAAAGACAATGAAATACACCAACTACAGTTGGCTTTAAGGGAAAAGGAGAGAGACCTTGACAGACTCAATAACATGCTGACTCACAACAATGAAACCATTAATGTGAGCACCTAATATCTTAAAAAATATGCCCCCCCCATTCAATATTTGTCCCCAAAATATTGAATGTCTTTTATATGCATGTACAGTAGATATTGATGTCTCTTCCACAGAGTTTTGACAGTGTGATCAAGGAGAAGGACGTGGCTCTGCAGCATCTTGCCAACACGCTGAAGAACTTGCAGAGAGCCAAGCAGGACATGGAGGACAACCTGAACAGAGCTTTGAGGGAGAAAGACTCAATAATAAGCCAGCTTCAGCTCTTGCTGCAGGGCAAGACAAAAGACATGGAGGTTGGATTGGGCATTGATTGGGCGATTGATTTCACTCTACATACCAAATATCTCTTGACTACACAACTAAGTCTTGCTTTGCTGAGTAGTTTTTTGCCTGTAGTTTCGAAACCTTTCTTCTTCTGCCTTCAGGAAATGTCCCAAGCAATGCTCAGCCAGGCCCAAAGCCAGGCCCGCGACCTGGCTGAACAAATGGGTCAGAGGTTAAAGGTGACTGAGGCTATGTTGGCAGAGGCCACTAAGGCCAGGGAAAGCCTGGTGACTGACAATGAATCTGCCGTGGAAGGATTGTTAGCCACCATCAGCAGCAAGGACCAATTGTTGAAGGTCAGCGCTGCCACCATCTGATTCCATTGCTTTTTATTCACATTCTGTTCCCTTGCATAACCGTAACATTTAGTAGTTTATCAGAGGCTGAGAATGTTCAAATCAATCAATTAAAATTGTAGTAGCTACAAAAAGTTGAAGCGCTTCATAACCTAGTCTAAAAATGTATATATTATAGGACAGAAGGTGGAGCAGGCAAATAATGAAGTGTTTGTTTCTGTCTGTCTCTTGTCTTGTCTGACTCTCTCTGCTCCATGTGATGGGCTGTCACCCAGGAGTCTTCTGAGCACTACAACCGCATGCTATCTGAGTCCACACGGGAGATCCAGGAACTGAAGAGACAGCTGGTGGATGGGCAGCAGCAACTCAACACCCCTGAGAAGCCTGTGGCCACCCAGGATGGCTACCTGGAGACTCAGGAGCTCAGGGTTCTGCTGGTGGAGAAGGACGCCCTGATCAAAGTGAGTTGCTCTCTCTGTGGCAACTTTGAGATGTCAAGTGTACTACTGAATTTGAATCTCTGCATTTTGTGTGTTTGTTGGCTCTCATGTTGAACATGGACCGCAATTTATATCTTGAAATGTTACTGTTGAAGATATAAAATATATATTATAACTACTAAAACATTACACACATTATGCACATTGGCTATTGCTAATCTGCACTCTGTTCACTTGGTCGCGCAGCACTTTCTGTAGTTATTCCAAATGTTATTGATGGTGATGATGTTTTTGTAGAAGCTGCTGGAGCACGGTCAGGACAGAGATGGGTTCCGAGCTGAGCCAAGAATCCAGGAGTCGGATCATGTGTTGGAACTCAAACACACTGTACAAATCCTTCAGGGAAGGCTGGATGAAACACAAGGTGAGAGTCTCACAAAGACTTGTGTTAATGTCGCACGTCCTTTTTGGTCTGTTCTAAATCCAATGTGTTGTGGACCCGCAGCTGAGCTTTCCAAGATCAACGGTGAAGATAATGTAGAGAATAAGACGGTCACCAGGAACACGATGGTCATCCTGAAGAAGGAGCTGGTGGAGAAAACGGCAGCGCTGAACAAGGCCTTGAAGAGGGAGAATGAACTGAAGGTCAGTGAATCTTGAAGACCGTTAATGGTGCTTTAGGTAAGATTTAAGAGCTGCTATTGGAGTGTAATTTGTTAGAAAGTGCATAGCCATCCATCACCTAGTAGTGAGTGAAATATGCTGTGATAATATTGGTTTTTAGTTGACTGCGTCTGCCTCTGTTTGAGCCAACTTATATGTTAGACACTCCAACCAATCAGGCTGTCTCTTCAGTGGTTCAAGGAAGTCATCTTGCCTGTTGATCACAGGAGTGGGAAATGACACATTTCTCAATTGTGGAGAAACATGGGGAGGTTTCTCCACATTTGAAACATTTAGTTACATCTCTACAACGCTCAAATCTTACGTACAGCACTTTTTTAATCTCGACACAGACCACACTGTCTTGCAGAGATGTAATAATGTTTAATTCCCAACATTTTCTTTTTTTTTAGATTTCACTGGTAGAGCTCCAGTCAGTGTTGGCTGAGCTAGAGGCCCATGTTCAGGGCCACAAAGCCAACGTAGAGGCCCTCACCAGCACGCTGGAGACCAAGGATCAGATAATCTCTGTAAGTCAATCCCCATTCATGAAGTCAAACTCCTGTCAGAAACACATACGCTTTGGATGGGCCGCCTCCCCCTTTCTCTACATGGGTGATTCCACTTGTGTTTCTCACTCTGGGCAGGATCTCCACCAGCGCCTGGGTCAGCGTGGTGACAGAAAGAATGGTAATGGTACAGGTACCGAGGTGGAGAGGTCACCGTCTAGCCTGCCACAGAGGGAGAAAACCATCATTGGTGGAGACAGCCAGCAAAGGGTAATGGAGAAATGCATACATTACAGTGACTAAGGTAAAACTAGGACTAGCAGTCAAGAAGGGCATTCACAGCCCACATGAACCACTGCCCCAAGCATCCATCCTTTTCGAGTGATTCGCATGGGCAATGAGAAGTCTCACCGAGGGATTGGGAGTGAATCCGAATAAGAGTGCGGATCGGGCCAGAATTTTCTGTCCGAGCCCGGCCCGCATCTGACAGAACAGTAACTGAACCCGAACCGAGCCCGACAGGCAGCTTTTTATGTCCAAACCCGACACAGTTAGTCAATTTTTTCATACTGACACATACATCTATGTTTATGGAAGCCCGCCTTTATGAAGCAACTGCATTTGGAAATGTCAACAAACAGATAAGCCCAACATGCGCAGGTTAACGCGCAGGGAAATTAAACATTTCAAATCGCGCAGATGTGACCGAGCCCGACCCAAACCCAAGCATAATTTCTAAATATTTGTCCGTATCCATCCTCTAATCTGAATTATGATTTGACGGTATGCTTGTAAATGCTTGTTAGAAATGTAAATGTTTATGTGCCCATTTTTTTTCTTGGGCCCCTACAGACTGTGGCCTAGGACATTTTCTAATATACACTGTGATGTCATCAATTGAGCTATCAACACAAACCTTGCTTAAATTGTTACGGGAGATGACCTCTATTTGCATTGCAAGTTTACAGTTCCAGGCACCTTTTGAAGCGGGCTTGTGATTGATAAAATAGTGTATCCGACACTGCGACACTTGAGCATATGTATCAAATTGTGTCATTTGGACCTGTGGTCATTTTGAATTTTTCTCAGAACTTTCACTTTACAGAAGAATCTATCCAGACAGACATTATGGGTCCAAGAGCCAATATGTTCAGCATGTAAAATAAGTCCTGTACACCAGAAACAGAAATATTCCTCCCTGGCGAGGCTGAACGTTTGACTTTGACTGTGAATTATATAGCGCCCCCTAGAGGTGAAATAGTACTACACTTTTTGGAGACCTGCTTTCGGGATACATAATAGAATATGGAATATATGAAAACTTTTGCCAGGCTGAGGGCTTGGGCACTTATCATTTTGGGCACTTAATAATAAAAAAATTAAAAATTATAAAACCTGAACCCTAGAGCAACAATGGGTATCCACAGATACCTATTAGGTATACACCTGCATACCTAATTGTATGCATCATTGATCCGTGCAGGGGACACTATGATGTAACATGGTACTGGAGGAGACACTATGATGTAACATGGTACTGGAGGAGACACTATGATGTAACATGGTACTGGAGGAGACACTATGATGTAACATGGTACTGGAGCAGACACTATGATGTAACATGGTACTGGAGCAGACACTATGATTTAGCATGGTACTGGAGCATAGGCATCCATGTTGTGATGTTGATCTGATTGGGCTCTCCTTTCCCTCCAGGATTTGCCTAGCTTGTCCTCCTTACATGACGAGCATGCGGCCCTGATCAGGGCCCTGAAGACAGAGCAGCAGCTTTTCTCCAGCCTCATCCGAACCATCAAGGAGCAGGACAGGTGAGGAGGTCATAGCTGTCTACAGCAATGAGGACATCAAATCAAAATATCTTGGCAGAAGAATATGGATATGAAATATGAGTATATTTTCAACATTCATCATGTTGAAAATATTCAATATTCTTGTCGATACATAAGATTTGTTTTTCAAGTTACCTAATCTACAAGTAAATAAACCAATTTACTATACTCGTAATGGGATTTCATAACATATTTGCATGATGACCAAACAGTTAAAAAATGTGTGATTCTTATCACTAATTTTAGAATAAAGAAGGATAAGACTTTATATCTAATTATAGTATAGTTTGCATGAATTATTGACTTACATGGGAGTAAAGTTTTGAAATATCTATATACCGTGTGTGTGTGTGTGTGTGTGCGTGCGTGCGTGTGTGTGTGTGCGTGCGTCCATGCGTGTCTTGCAGCTCTCAACGCCTGCATGCACTGCAGCTGGAGCTGGCAGCTGTGCAGCTCCTCAGGCAGCAGCTGGAAGAAGGCATCAAGACCAACGAGGGGCTGAGGACCGAGCTGGAGAACGAACTGCACCAAGCTCAGCTGAGAGAAGGTGCAGTACATCCACTCTGACCTAGAGCATGAAAGACCAGGGTTTGTTTTCTTTTAAGCGGAAGTGAATAACTTCAGAATTCAGAGATTAACTGTAAAATGGTAAATATAGATAGCTTATAATGGTATGCTTCAACTACTATCCTTACTAGAAGGTTACTTCTAGTAAAAATCTATACAACATGTCTACACCAATCTTGTTTCCTGTTTGCATGCAGTTTTTCCTCATCTTTGCTGTTTACTGGAGCATGCTCATCTGGTCCTTCTCTTTTGCATGTTTGTTCTCTTTGTGTTCACATTAGCTCTTCATCATAATAGGAAAGCCTTCACTTTCATTGTCTTTTTGTCTGTCATTTTCCCCTCATCTGTCATCCAGTGAAAAAAATAAATGACAAAATACACCTGTCTGTCTGTCTCTCACTGTTTAACATGCTATCCTGCTTGTTTCAAATTTTAATAGTTTTTTAATTGACTGTTTTATTGATTGTGTTACATTACTAACATTTGTTTGGCTGTTTAATGACTCCATCATGAGTTCAATGTTTTATTCAAAATGGGTTTCTTGCATCTAAGCATCATCTGTCCTCCGTTTTATAGATTGAAAGTGTGACACATACTTCACACTAAGTAAACATTTTAATATACTTATGACCAAACATATATTGAGTTTTTTGCCCCCCAAAAAATCTGCAGTACAGCCATAAGAAAATAAGAAACTGTATAGCAATATTGTTCCCAAAATATACTACATACTATACTATACTACTATACTATATACTACTTCTAGTAAACGTGTAGAGGACACACCCACATGAGCCTCAAAGCACATGTATTAATGCACTACAAGCTGTCTGTGGTCATTATTGTGTATTTGCATACACAAGACATGCAAGTCAGCCAGAGAGCACATCACCCTTGAGACTGATTAAATGTACCACTGGGTGCACGCGTTGCTAGAACAAATCAGTTCAGCCATAAGCCTGCCCCTGACTTCCTGTCCTTTTAGATACATCAAGTGCACACCACCTCCCACTCCTCTACCCCCAGGCTTAACTTAACCAAGTGTATAAATAGGTCATCTGTAATTAAGTGTCCCAAGCTCACACGCATATGTGGCTAAGGCGACGGGAACG
>OMKQ01000318.1:0-12068 GCA_900302335.1 Phycis phycis
AACTGTAGAAGCACGGTGATCCAACATGTTCTTTTTCACGTTTTATTTTTATTTTTATTTTATTTTTATTTGTTTGTATTGTTGTTGTATAATGTTTATGCAATGCTAAAGAAAAACAATAAAAAGAAAGTGTCAAAAAAAAAAAAGTTCCCTGGTTGGTAACCGGGCGGAATCAGCTTGCCTATGATGTACTTTAGAACAATATTAGGAAAGCCACCTCGACTGAGTAAACATCTACAGGCATTGGACAATGGAACGCCAAACCATCTACAGCTGAGTAGTAAATAGTCAGCTCATGTACCTACATGAATTTAAAATTACAACTTTTTTGAAGAGGCTCAAGAATTGGACTTTCGCAGTTTCCGTAGTGTAGTGGTTATCACGTTCGCCTAACACGCGAAAGGTCCCTGGTTCGAAACCGGGCGGAAACATCTTGCCTCTGATGCACTTTCCAACATTAAAGGAAGTGGCCTGTCATGAGTGAACAACTACAGGCATTTGGAGAAGGCAAGTGTCTCATATGAACACCTGTAGGCATTTGCAGATGCAACGCCAACCCACCAAGCTGTAGAGCAAGCAGTCAAGTACTGTACATGCGTTCATTCTTCACTGACCTGCATTGTGGTGAGGCGCACGAAGATTGCTACTCCAGACCGTCTTCATCTTTGGATCAAACCGTTGCTATAATGTGCATATATTAATTATTAAACGACCACAATTTTGATGAGGCTCAAGAGTTTGGCTTCTGTGTTTCCGTGGTGTAGGGTTATCACGTTCGCCTTACATGCGAAAGGTCCCCAGTTCAAAACTGGGCGGAGACATCTTGCCTATGATACGCAAAGTGGGAAGCCAAATGTCATGACGGAACAGCTACAGCCATTGGAAGATGGAAACTGCCACCAGTCAACATTGATAGGCGTTGGCAGATGATCGCAACCCGTCTGAAGCTTTGGAGCAAGCGGTCGGCTAATGTACCTACATCAATTGTGGTGATAACCACTACACACAGAAACATCTGTTTGCATAGACTTGTGGAAAGTTGTCATAATTCAGTCGACATGCATGTTTTCCATTTCAGTACCTTCATGAATGACCACATTTTTGATGAGGCACAAGAAGCTGAAGTGTGCAGTTTCCATAGTAAGTGGTTATCACGTTCGACTTACACGTCAAAGGTCCCCACTTCAAAACCGGGCGATCTTTACCTTTATCCACTTTGGAACATTAATAGGACAGCCACATGTCATGGTAAAGATCTACAGGCATTGGAATATGGAATGCAAACCACCACAAGTGAACATTGACAGGCATTTGAAGATGGAACTCCAAACTGCCCTTTAGGATTAAGCGGTCAGCTAATGTTCATTGAGTTCCGGTATCAAACGTCAAAATGATGCCAGTACTATGTGTTCCCCGCGGTTCCTTAATGAGTGGAGGTCTAGAGGCATGGGGAGATGGAATGCCAACCCGATGTGCGTTTGGAGTAGTAGTCAGCAATGTTCAATGAGTTCCTGTCCCATACATTCAAATGTGTATGGTAAAAATTGTTTCTGCCCGGTTTCGAACCGGGGACCTTTCGCGTGTGAGGCGAACGTGATAACCACTACACTACAGAAACAGGTGTTTGACAGGAGTCTGGTGAAACATTTCCTAATTTCAGTAGACATTGCACGTATTTGATTTCAGTCCCTTGATGAATTCAGAAATTACCACGTAACTACAAGGGTGCAAGAAGCCTAACTGCGCAGGATGTGTAGTGCAGTGGGTATCGTGCTTCCCTGACATGCAAAAGTTCCCTGGTTGGTAACCGGGCGGAATCAGCTTGCCTATGATGTACTTTAGAACAATATTAGGAAAGCCACCTCGACTGAGTAAACATCTACAGGCATTGGACAATGGAACGCCAAACCATCTACAGCTGAGTAGTAAATAGTCAGCTCATGTACCTACATGAATTCTAAAATTACAACTTTTTTGAAGAGGCTCAAGAATTGGAGTTTCACAGTTTCCGTAGTGTAGTGGTTATCATGTTCGCCTAACACACGAAAGGTTTCATGCACCTGTTTGTGTTGCCCATATACTCAAGCCACCTGTCAGGCCTTAAAAACAAATGGTTAGCTCGTAAGCGAGTAACAAGAAACATCTGTTACTGATCAAAAATATTTGAATTTGACCTGCTCATTAGGCTGTTAGTACTGTTCGATTTGTAAGTCAATACAGACAGGCCAAAGAGACAACAATGCAATGACAATGATAATTATTTTTAGCTTGCATTGCACCCGATTATTTTCACACCAAACACAAGCAAAACAGCTCAGACTATATGAGGATAATCAAGTGATTCACATGATTCAGTTATGTACACACATAGATATTACATTCCAGTTTCAGAATAGGTTAAGTTTAGGTTTATGTTATGTGGTGATTAGAAGACCCCCATCCAATATTTATTGTGCATTGGAATGCACAATCTAGATATCGCTTTTCATCGTAATATTCTTCTTCACACCAAATTTCTGCAATTTCTTAATGGAAGCTAAACGACCGAACCTCGAGATTTCAGTCAAACTTTATTACAAAGGTCTACCTCCGTATAGCTGTGATATGTACTTTTCATTTTTGTAAACTTTCTGCTTGTTGAGATATTTGCGTTTTTTTTTTTGCGAGATTTTTGCGTTTTTTTTTAAACGCAAAAAACTCCCATAGAGAGAACATTGAGCCTAGCTTTCCATTGTTACGTTTGACTCCGCTAATTCCTTCCCGCCTATCAACTGGACGGCGTAGCTCAGTGGGTAGAGCGCGTGTTCCACAACCGGAGGCTTTGCGGTTCAACTAAATTCAACTCAATGATTATGGGCATTCCTATCCAGTCGCGTGGAATTACATATTCTAGTTGAAGTCAGTAATCAGTTTTGTTGTTCACAATGGGTATTGTATTAGTGTTCATCAATGTAAAATGACTACAGTTTGTCAAGTTTGTATTTGAATGTGTTGTTATCTGTAAATACTTTACTGTTGTCTGTAAATACTTCATAGATAACAAAATATTAACTTGTGTGTAGTTTGTCATGCCTTCAAGTAGAAAAATATGATTTCACCTGATGTCTAATCCATAGACTGGTTAAAAGCAAAGTAAGATAATAACATAACAAGCTTGGATTCCATGTCCTTATTTCTAATAACCAATGCAAGAGTAACTGCACTGTTGGTTGGAGGCCATTATAGATGGAGATGAAGCGCATTCTTGCATGTCTTAACACTTACATGCGGATGTTGAGCCTGTGCAGATGTCAACGCTCCTTTATGCTGCCTCAGCCAAACAGTGGGACAAATACTTGATGACTACCGCCCTCTAGTGGAAGCACAATAGTCAACATGGACGCAGTGCTCCTACTCTTGGAACAGAAGAGAGACTTCGGGGGAATCTAACACATTTCTGCATTGGCCAATTCTGAAAGACTAGATATTTCCCTATATATCCATGGCGTTTTCTAACAACACGATGGACCTTACAGACAAATATTTTTAAAAGGGTATATCCAAAGTTATAGATGCTAGTTTAATCATGGTTGGTGGCAGGACAGGATGTTTTGGCATGTCTTCCTGCTGGCTAGGAGTTTGATTTAATAGTGCTGGCCTAGTCTATGTTCACTATTAGCCAAGACCAGAGACCAAAGATGGGCAGAGGCCAGAGAAGACTATTGTCATTAATCTTTAGCATGCAATATTTTAATTCCCTTAAAAAACACTGAGGTGCCGACACTGCACCGCATGAAGAGAGATAGACCCTAAGATACCATGTTTTTAGGGGTGATTAGGCGGTGTTCCCATTAGAAAATATTTACAAGCAAGAGGTGCTTACCGAATCAATGTGACATCCGCTTGGACTGAGGAAAGTAAGTCTCACACTCTGTTTGCACATATTTGAGGATCAGACTTGATTTATTCAAAAGTCTGCTTTGTGAGAATATCATGCCATTAATCCAACATCTGGTTAAGGAAGAGATTCCGCCAAAGGGATTTAACAGGCTAAATGCAATACAAATGTATAAATGGTAAATATTAAAGGTAACTATAGGTAATATTTAAGAGCCTGTATTTGAGTGTAATTTTAAAGAAATGGCATAACCAATCATCAGTGAATGAAATGCTCTGAGAAAATATGTTTTAAACGACTAATTGGATACGCGTGACTCTGCATGAGACCATTTCGATTCTGAACCACTCCCGGCTAATTTCTGACCAATCAGGGCTTCTCTTCTCTGATTGAGTTGCATGTCAATCAAAGGTGTGTGAAATGCATACAATGGTTGAGAAATTTAGGAAGGGGATGTTTTTAGTTATGTTTAGTTTAAAAATCTTGCTCTCTTCTGCTCTTCACTCTCTCTTTACAACTCTTGAATCTTACCTACAGCAGCCTGATCATAAAACAAATAAAAATCATGTAACATAACATGATAAAAATGTGTATGTATTTTCATTCAATCAACTTTAAATTAAAGTATAAGTGAAGTGTAAGTGACCAAATGGCATAGTTTACTATTTTGATGATAAAATAACTTCCAAGCTGAATATGGTATTCAGTTGGTTTCAATCTGCAACCTTACTGCCACTAAATTCTATGCACTGTACCTGGGGAATTGCATTTTGGGCTGAGAGTTCCTGAGAAAGGAGGGGGCAGGAGTTAATTGAGACTGAGTTGTTATCCCCATGGTAACTGCCCACGGCAACTTTGTGACAGGTTTTTTTAGCTACCTTTCTAGTAGCCTACTCGTCATTGAGCAATATAGTATCAGCAGTATTAGCAGTAATTTCCATTATTGGCTTTTGTATGAACATCATATAAGCAATATTACCATGTTTAAATCAAAGAAAACATTGGTTTGGGTTCACTGGCTCTTTAAGCATGAATGTGTATCACTGTGTATGAAACTTGAATAGTCTTAAAGAAAATAACGTAACTTGAACAGCCAATAATATTTGAATATTGAGGAACTTCCGGAATTGCAACAGCCCATAATATTTTAAAGTTGAGATAATCCTGGAACACAAACAGCACAGTGGTTCCCACTGTTGGCAGTGTTACTAGAATAGTGCTTGCCTCTCCTCAGTGCATGTTCATTAAAGATAGGCTCTATCAGTCTTATTGTTGGCACACTAAAGTCTGGCTGTTCGCCTGAGTATAGCTCTTTCATTTTCAAAAGGAATTAGCATGGCCGCCTCCTTCCTCGATTAACCTTGAAAGTCCTTAAGAACTTAACCACCCCACAAAAGTTCGTACAGCAGCTTGGAGAAAATATACGGCATGGTCAGTCTATTTTTTTTGTAAACTGAATCGGAGATACAAAATTAAAAATTTACACTGACACCATGAAACGATTTGGTTCACACTCAAAATTTACAAACAAATCATTCTGAACGACTCATTTTAGTGTACGGTATGGGCGTCAGCCTTTCAAAGGTTTGATTGCTCATGTCCCCAACTTCACCCAACTCTCACTGCCCACGCCCGCTCACTGTTCTTGTAGTGTGCTGCCCACATTGGCTGCTGCAATGGTGCAGTCGCTCAGAACATAAGAAGCACATCAAAGAGTGACTGGAGTCAAGACACCCTGGCAGCTACTCACTGAATGAGATGAAATAATAGTAATACATTTAATCTCGTAAATTCTCTCGAACTGGGACGGATGAGTGAACGACTCATGGGGAGGATTGAATGGGACTGGCGTCCCGACAGCCTGGCGGCGACCCTCTCTTAACAAGACCGTATGACTGGGTCTAACTGGGACGTCTGCTACAGGAAGAACAACAAGTCGATGCAGTCAAATCACATTTCTGTAACATTGTGTTGGCTCTAATGTAAACGTACACATGATAAATGGTAATGCATTGAAGACACATTTTGTATGGTGGGCAGCTAGCTATCGACCCTGCATATACTAAGGAGCGTCACACACACACACACACACACACACACACACACACACACACACACACACACACACACACACACACACACAATCAAATCCAGTACAAAGCTACAAGGCAGTTTTGAGTAGACTAACTGATTGATTAAATCAGCATCAGTTGCCTCAAAAGGGGTAACACCTTGTGTTTCATGTTTTTTCTCCATACTCTGCATGTATGCCAATATAGACTGAAACATAATTATACCGTAGTCTAAGAAAGAATGCCACCCTCACTTAATACCTCGCTTTCATCAATAATTATATAGCCTAAGCTTTGTACACATATGGACCATAAATGCCACATGCCTCAAATGACAGCAGTTGTCAGTAGCATATCCCCAGATCAGTGGCAGTGAGAGAAATGCTAAATAAGCGTGAAAATGAAACAAGCCCTTATAATGAGATGCCTGTTTTGAGACAGTATTGGTATGGGCAAAACTTTATACCACTATGATATACCATCGCCCAACCCTGCAACAGCACTGCAACGTTTTGGCTGAGGATGTAATCTTCGGGATTGACTTTTTTAGTGTGTCTTACCCTCAAATATATTATCAAACCTTCTGCTTTTGGACATTCTGATAAAAAGCATCCAAATAGCATCCATTTATTAATTGTCACTACAAAACCCCGTGTCTGCAGTGTGACAGCCACATGTCCAGTCTGAGATAAATAAAGACATCTGTCCCAGTGTGAGGACAATGTTATAGACCACTGTAGGACTAAATAGGTAGCTTGGTTACCTGGCAGGACACACTTCCACAGGCCATAGGTCTTTCCCACGGCTGTCTGCCAGAGCCGCAGGGTGCCGTCCTCCGACCCACTGGCGTACAGCTCCCCGTCGGGGCTGAACCTGACGCAGTGGACCGGCCCAAAGTGGCCCTTATACGACTCTGTGGGCAGTGACACAGACTTTAGAACAGGCTCTTTTTGACACTTCTTGCATTGCCAAGATTGCCAAGACAGTGCGGAAATCTGCGTGGAAATATTATATTGCAGATTACAATATAATACAACGCAATAATAGCGTTGTGTGATCAGTCATCAGCCCATTTCCACAGCTTGTTTAAATGGAGCGCGTGTGTGATACTTGGGGAACAGTAGGTTTGCCCCTTTGGCATTGCAGAGCTGGCAAGTCTTTATCAAAGAAATCCAAAGTTTAAGTTTTAAATTATTTCTTTATATTTATTATTTCTCTATTATTTATTTCTAGGATGTTGGCTTTTTTCAAGACAGAATAGTTCTACATCACATGTATCTGAATGTTAAACAGATACATGAATCACTTTTCAGGACGTGCGGTCAATGCAATGACGAACAGCTTTGTGTTCACCCACGCAGCAGCAGGGCGATGAGAGGCCCAAAGTCGGCTTCTACATGAGAGAACGAAGACAATGAGTCACTCACCCAGCTCCTCCATGGTGCTATAGTCGTACTTGTAGAGCTTGAAGTCATCTCCACCGGCAACGATGAAGTCCTTCTCCGGGTGGAGGGAGGCAGAGTGGATGTTGGCTGGGGTGTCTATCGTTTTGATCAGTTCCAGGCTGCGCGCGCGCACACACACACACACACCTTGTGTTAATTAATTAATTTATTTATTATAAAGCGCATGCAACAAATCTGCGAAAAAGGGGTGCCACCAAATTAAAAAGTCAATGGCAACAGTAGAAAATGTCTTCAGTATTTTCTTTAAAAAAAAAAAAAAAGGAGCATCCTGTGACCGACAGCTAGTTTTGGCTAGTCTCAATGCAGAGGACTGCCAAGTCATGAATCCATGCATACACCGAGGAGGCAATTTGGCTAGAAATTCACATTTCCATGTAACGCAAAACGTCCTGGTGGCATTGAACTAAAATGTCCCCCGTCTGGGATTATAAAGTACATATTATCTTTTAACTGTTGTAGGTAACATTCAAGAAATGTAATCTGAGCATTCCTGTTGCAAATACAATCCCTTTTAGAGGATATGGCGGTCGTTATTTCCCCAAAAGATAATTTTGCAGCCCGTTTCATGAATCACGGCTGCAGCATTCTCACTCAATACTGGGCCAATCTCAAATCGCTGCTGCATTAGTCCCTCAGAATCAAGCTGATGGTCAATGCTGGTGGCCTTGATAGTCTTATTGGAAATCTGTGGTTAACAGGAGAAGTTCTGTGTTTGGAATGAAACATATGAAAATATAATAAATATACTTCCCTTGGGTTGATTACACACAAATTCCCTGAATTTACATGTAAATATCATTACCACGATTAATCACAGCAAATTGTGAGAGATGCCATGATTGGTCGCAAAGAGCCGGGGGTGACATCTAAAGTCTCATTCATTTGACTCACCACAGATATACTGTAGACAATAGTAGCTCTTAAATCAAAGCATACGACACAAGTCGAGGAAAGCTGGTTGGGCCAGCCGCCTGTGTACGTGTGTGTGCATTGTAGAAGGCGATGGTCCGTGTACCTGTGTGCATTGTAGAAGGCGATGGTCTTCCCATAGGTGATGAGCACGACGTCGCCGTCCGCCAGGTACTCCATGCTGCTCACCGATGTGTCGAAGGACAGCATTTTCACAGCCTCAGGGGTGTTCCGATCCCAAAGTCTGGACACACACCGAGGCACACAGACACACTTTAATATGTTACTTCCACTGAGATCACACTATTGCCCTTCAAGTACGTGAGGAACAGTTTCTGTCCCCTCAAATGTTTTCCCCCCACATTCCAGTCGAGGTATAAATTGGTGATTATCCAATCGACGCAGAAATGAAGAGTCATTCAATCAAAACACCATACACCACTACTTTAATATGAATAATATACTTCAATAAATTGGGCCGGGGGGAACTATGGCAACTGACCGGACAGTTCGGTCTTCAGATGCTGACAGGATGTGCTGGTCATCATGGCACCACAGGGCTTTCTTAATGGATGCCGTGTGGCCAGGAATCTCCTGTGGTGCTGTGGGAAAAACACAAGTGGGAGTGTCAGCCCAAATGAATGACAGATCCCCCACCAGCTATATGCAAATAGGGGCCCTTTAAAAAGGTCAGGTAAAGGAGGCACCTAATTAGGGAGTTAAGAGCTGGCTAAAGGATAGTCCTGAAGCAACAACTACATGAAACACTTCCTCACCTTCATCTGGTTTGCTGAGGTCATAGATCCTCAGTACTTTGTCATTACCACCAGTCAACAGACAGTTACTGTCCTGAGAGAGACAAACAATAAGGTGATAATGACATTGTTTAACATATACTTCTGATATATACTACATGCTTGAATGTATGTAGATTTTGATTTATTTTCGAGTTATTTAATTGTTGCTGTATCTTGTGAGGACTGGTTCAGTAGGCCTGTGTCAGTCCGGACCTACCTTAGTGAAATTAACGGACTTGACGATGTGCTTGTGGGCCAGCGTGAGAACTTCAGCACCACTCACCGCATCCCACACCTTTCTACATCGTTCAGGAGGCAAAAGACCATCAAGACACCCAGAGTGACACCAAAATTTCCTCTTTTTTATTTTATTTTTTTACATGTAGTCAGTTAGCAAATTAGCAAAGTTAGCAAAGTGACTCCCAGCTGGGGCCACTCTACATGATTTTCAAGGCCAACGTGGGAACAATGAAGCCAGGAGGATTGTACAATCTGTACTTCTGGTCGTAGCAGACAGGCGGTAGAGTCAGAACCTAAGCATGTGTGAGTGAAACAAATGGGCAGTACAAAACAGCATCCATCTTGTGACCCACAAAGTCCACAGTTGTCATTTGTGGGTTCTGATGGAGCCATAATATCAGCACATCAGGGGTTAAATGGGCGCTCCTCAATCACTGGATCAATGGAATATCTTGTGCAGTGCAACCCCAGCTTCAGGGATTTTATCTTACACATGTCATTAAGGAGCAGGGAGGGGTGGACAACTTGCTCGGGCATGCATAGATGGACTTCAGCCATTGGGGTGTGAATCAAGGATCTTTCACTACAGGGTTAAACACCTTAACCACGAACACTATCGCACCCCAATCATCGAGAGTCGTCCTACGTTACAGGAGACCACAGAGGGCTGCCTTTTCAGGCACTTAGCTTTAACAACAAACAAACTATCTGGTAAATGTGAGCACATTTGTGTCATTGATAATTAGCAAAGTACAGAAAGGAAAAGTGTGAATATGTTTAAGTTCAAAAGGAGGTCACGTAGTGATCTGTTCATTTGTGTAACGGTTCAGGTGTTTAACTCTCAGCGGGACACTGGGTTCAAACCATATTGCGTCATCTTTGGACAAGATGACCAAGCCCTACCTGCTCATTAGCGAGCTATAAATTACGTCACTTCATGTAGCTTTGGCTAGAAACGTCTGTGATAGCTGTCTCCTAGCAACAGGGACACAAGTGAGTATACCGGTCAGTCCTACTCACGCTGTAAAGTCGGCTGCCGCAGTGGCCGCTTTCGTGGCGTCTGTGTTCAGAGTGGCGCCCCAGACAGCACCCTTGTGACCCAGGAACGTCCCAATCCAGTCCCCCGTGTCGCCCTGGCGCAACATCGGCTTGCCATCTGAGGAAAATATGAGATCGGGCCATTGGTTGTCTTGTCAAAAGAATGGGTTTACATCACGAACTGATGCGATACAGTACCCACGAACACGTGTGTTTTTACCACAACCGTCAATGGGGTCAATATATAACACATGCATATGAACTGTTAATGTACTAATGGTGGTCAAGTGTCAGCTCACCTTTGCAGGCACTGATGAGGAAATAGCCGAAAGGAGTGATGCCGCTGAATGCTAGGTCAACCACCGGCCTGGTGTGCCCAGAGCAGGTCAGCGGGGTCTGTCTCATCGCCATGTTTCTTCACAAACACACAGTCACCCTTATTGCTTAATCGAGGCAAACCTCCAAACAAACTGACAAGTGTGCCAGCTAGCCGTGCGTCAGGTAATTTGGGGTCTTATGCTAACCGGCAAAGCAGTAGAACCGCCAGAGCTTCACGCTACGTAAAATAGCGCTGTCTAAGCAAATACGTGAGACGTGTGGATGAATATGAGTCAAATTTGTCGGTCAATGAAACGACGGGCGCCCTCCCAGCATCAGAATATTAATGCTAATAGCTACAACATTGCAACTAACTAGCAAGCGTGGACTCGGTTAGCCGAGCACCGAGAAATAAACATGGATGATACCCTTCCGGTAGCACGGCCCCGCTCTTCTTCTTCTACATCAAACGTCACACAAGTGGCACCACTGGCCTCGCTCACCCCTGGAGGAAACGGTCGGGCGAGCTATCGTGTAGGATTTCCACGATTAACCGAAAATGTGTAGAAAGTATACAATGTCAACGCATTCGCATTTGAGAAAATAGTGGTTGCCCCTATCAACGTATACAATGTAAATGTATGGCGCGTTTCGCAACACCAGCCACTTGTACAATGTGTTGCTGTAAACCATGACAATTGCAGCATTATTCAACAATAGTCATTTGACATCGTTGACCTTTTCAAGTATTAACTTGAAACAAACGGACTAGTTTGCAAATGTGCCACACTCTAGCGAAAGTCAAGCCAAAAACTAGGAGGAGATTTATTCAGTGTATAATGAACGCGGAGATACCTTAGGTGAATTACATGCAACGTGAAGTGCTCCGTGTGTTACCGCGGACGGACGGCAGGTGTGACATGCATTAGGGAGGGTTATCGTGGTTTGAGGGAGAGATCGTCCAGGAGTCAGGCTGGTCGACGTCATTAAAGGATGGGAGCGATGGGCACTTTGCTCCGTGGCTATAAGAAGAGATGGCGTCCCGGCTCCGGTGAATAAGCAGAAATCACAGGAAGGTGAAAAAAACCCAATATAAAAAACAAACCCGATGCTGGTTGAGATGCTGCGTAGGCTATTTGAACCATCGGATGGAACATACGGGAGTTACAATGTCGACGATGGCAACACTATAAGGATATTACAGGATCTGGCGGATACACAATTAATTGTCGTTTTGTTTTTGCAATCATTGTAGGGTTTTATTGTAAGAGAGTAGTGGTGGGTTCATTGTCCACCTCCATAGCTTCTCCCTCCGGGGCTCTCTGCTCATCCGACGCAGGGAGAGACACGG
>OMKQ01000328.1:0-14436 GCA_900302335.1 Phycis phycis
CCCACCCGCACTGACAATATCACTCTTTGCACTCCTTGCACCATACACTTTAAAAACACTTACTGTTGCTTGTTGTTTGTATTGTCTATTGTTGGTGTTGTTTTGTTGTTTGTTCACTGTACTGTTTGTTGACTGTTGCGCACGAACCACCAGGACATATTCCTCGTAGGTGCAAACCTACTTGGCAATAAAGTTCTTCTGAGTTCTGAGTTCTGATTAAAGCCTGAAGTGCATTGAAATGAATAGACAGCGAATGAAATGTCCCTATTTTCCCTGTCTGCTAAACTGGTGACGGACGTCGGACATGGATTTCTTTAATAACGTGACGGCTCAGCAGACCGGTACCTGCAGGTCTTGAGAGGTCTGGTCCATGTCCTGGCGCTCCCGTCCCAGCCGCTGAAGCTGCTGCTGGGTGGTGCCGAGCTCCGTCTGGAGGTCCATCTCCATGGCCTCCAGCGCCCGGACACGCCTGCTCAGGGCCCGGATCACCTCCGCGCGCTTCTGGAGCTCACCTGCGCAGAACAAAAATATAGAAACATTAACCATTAAATTTTTAAAATCACTGTACGTTTTTTTTCATAAATGCAATCAAGTATAATTAAATGTTGTCTATTGTATATTAACCATTCAAATACAATTTGTAGGCTAGTGTTTCCGGCGTCCCGCTGTCCGTATCCTCACCCTCCGACCTGGCGCACCTCTCCTCCAGGCTAAGGACTCGTTGGCGGTCCTGTTCCCAGGCGTGGAGCTGCTTGTGGTGGGAGGCAGCCATGGAGGTCAGCTCCCTGTCGCGGTCCTTCAGCTCAGTGATCAGCAGCTGCAGCTCTCTCCTCTGTCTCTGGATGGTGGAGCTCTCCATGTCACTCACGGACGTCTGGTTAAATAAACAAGACAAATTCAACAATTAGACACAGGCATGGAATTGGACAACCAATAAGGAAAGGAGATGAATACCATAACTTAACATTTGCTACATGTGAGCTGGGTGTTGTGTCAAGTTTAAGAGAGGCAGTTCTGAACGTTTTGAGTGTCCCAGGATTGAACCCAAAAGGCCACAGTCGGTAGGCAGCTAGATTCCCAGGAAAAAGTAACTGGAATTACTTTTGATAAAAGCATGTGCCAGGGAACTAAATAGTTAAAACAGTAAAACAATTATCTCATATTCTAAATATACATACATACACTGTATTCAAACTCAAAATTGTGACAATCATTTAGTCACTTACCACAGCACTTTAATACTATCCCTAGAATGAATTAAAGAGAGTGCTGTACAATGCCATTATTGAACTGAATATATCCTTTACTTGAGTGTGCTGCAACTGGGTATGACAATGAATGTCTATGGGAGAGGGTGGCACACTTCTGGCCAACTGCCTGACCACCCCGTCCATTTCATTGCTAGATGGGACAGAAACTTGGCGGACATCAGCAGGCAATGCTCCAACATTATTCTGAAAATATGGAAACCAAAGACAATTTCAATGCAATACATAACAATTGTCACTTATTAAAAACAGATGCATCTTGTGGGATAATGTAAATTAAATTGCTCACCTTTACGGGCGTGCTATGCCAAGCCTCAAAAGGTGAGGTGTCTAAATCAAATGCAAGAAAATCATGTTAGCAGTAGATATTGTTTTTATGCATATTTAACCATTAAACACAGACACATGTACAGACATTTACATAGTTGTATATAACTGTTTAAATATAGCCGTTTAGAATATCAATTTGTGAAAATCTACAGCAATGTAGATGAATGCACATGTAGATTGTACATGTACATAAAATAAGATCTTCAAGAATACGAGTTTACCATATGACCAGGGTGAGGTTGTCGATGACTTCCCATGAGGTCCATCTCGTCTTCCCTTGTCCATCGCAGGTCACTTGACCTACTGCAGTTTGGCCCAACTGTTGTCGTTCATTTCGAGGTGCTTAGCTTAGATAATAAAAAAACAAAATTTCTGACAAAGGGGCTGTCATAGGTAACCGGTTAGGTAGTTTGAATGTGTTGTTTGTTGGTAAGACTACTACTACGTCGGTATCCTTGGTGCTGTTGCATTCTCCCAACGGTCCAGAAGACAACGACGTCTTTAGAGACTCCCAAATACGTGAAATAACCTGCACAATGATAACAAGAAAAAAAAAGATTTGCACAAGTCACACAGTCAAGAGTTGGAGAAACTTTGTGTTGCTCTACTTTGATTGGCCATTCAAAACCCGCGTCATGTTAGACGTTTCCGGCTTACATGAAAAAGTACCATTGGAATATATGTTGTTCCCGTAAACATTATTACACCAGCTGCACTACATTTTTCCCCTTACTAATGTCAAATATATTCATACATATTATTATACATACACTTTTCTTTTGTATGGGAACTTTCCAAAACTGATATTTGATTTGATTTATTTTGGTGATAGAACGACAGCTAAAGTACATTCGCATCTTATTTGATAACCCTGACATAAAATACCCTTTAATAAGAAAATATGTACTTTTTATGTGACTTTTATAAACTGAAATCATTCTCGTAAATGTTTGTGATTTACGCTCCAAAGACCTAGGTGGCGCTAACGAGCTAGGTGTGACTCCGCATTACATACAAAACCCGAGTAAAAGAGCTGAATCTGAAGAGGCGTGCTCTATGTAACACAACTGAACTCTGTAATCTCAATAATTTCCTCAAGTTTAATTAACTTTAATTATGCGATCTACGTTATTGAAAAGAAGACATTAATAGTGTGTTTTGAAGGGTACGTTTCCTCATCATTTCATCCATTCCGTTTATTTAAAGGTCAGTTTATTGGGCTCAACGTTAGCAAGCCTCTTGGTTGCTAGCGTCGCCACCACATCAGTTGCCTCGGTAGGTGACAGCTTGGTAAGTTGAGGCTAGGCGTTGAATGAAACGATTACAAGTACAGTTTCTCATTCGCTCACACTGTGGTGTGGTGCCCGGACTGGGGGGCGCAATTTGTTAAGCCGTTGTCTCTAGAAGTAACACCATTTAGCTTAAACAGGCGACCCAACTGCTCCATTTATAAGTGCCGCATGTGTTAGCAAGCTAACGTCAGCTTATTATAGACGTATTCTATTTCTGCGGGACGATACTAGTAACCAAGCCCTTCCTAAGGTTCATGATTGGTTAATCATTTTTATTTGAAATAATTATGTGGGAGCATGTTGGCGTCCTGTCGTGTTGGATGTACGGCTGTCATGTGAAGCTATTGTATGTGACAATAGTGATATGCAGTTGCATCATTGGAGTTTACTGAATAAATCTATTCATTCATTTTGGGGGCAGCGTTATAGACATTATGGGCAAGTTCTATACCAAATGTATACATGCCCCCGATATTATTCTTTTATTTTTTGATGTAATCCTGTAGTCAAAAGCCTTCATCAATAAGTGATTTCGAACCTTTAATTTTGTTTCTAGAATATTTGTAATGGCTACTACTGAAAACATGGAATCCAGTTCACCAGAGTACAAAGGGGACCATGGTACAGCTGATTCGGATTCAAAGTATCCACATAAAGTCCTTTATTGTGGAGGTAATAACAGATCATTTATGAATTGTATAATTGATACATTTATATGCACTGTGAATAAATGCCTTTTGATTTGTTCTGTAAATGCGTTCCATTAATGCTCCATATGTTTTCTTCTTTCCATATGTTTTAGTGTGCTCTTTGCCTACAGAGGTAAATATACAAATATTGATGATGTAGTTTCTCATCACACCATTGCTATTAGCTGTAACCTAATGGTATATTTCATATACCTAATAGTAGTATTACCATATCGAATAGTATTGTGTAATGTAATGTAACGTGATGTTACCCTTGTGTTTGCAGTACTGTGAGTACATGCCAGAGCCAGCCAAATGCAGGCACTGGCTCGAGAAGAACTTTCCAGATATCTTTGCGAGGGTGACTGTAGGTGAGTAGCGGCCATATATTATGCAATAACATATGGGACACATCATATGCAAAAATACATTTGGTTTCCCTGTCAGACCTGCCAGGTATGGCCGTGTCTTTCAAACAATTTTAAACAATCCAGTCTAGAGGTCCACCAAACGCCTATCCTGATTTGGATGGCTATTGCTATACATGAATAATCTATGTCCTAGTTAGGTTGGCCTCATAAAATAACAGGCGACATTCATTAATTTGATGTAGTGGTTGGCATAGACAATCAGACAGGGAACTCCTTCATGTGTTTTTTGCTAGCGGCAATGCCTTCTACAAATGGAACTACCTAAATTGTCTAATTTAAAGATAGATCCTGGTGTTTAAATATAATCCATATCCACCTGACCTCTTCTCCATGTCCTGAACATATACCATAGCAACCAAATAAATGTAGGAATAATAAATTGACTCACTATATAGCATCCCCTAGTGGCGGAGATGGGATTGAAGTGAACTATGACATGCAAATTCACAGCTGTCCATGTTATCTGTGGCATAGATTACCCTTTTTTTAACCAATATCCTATTGAAACATTGTATGATATCACACATTTTAACATTAGAGTTTTTCAACCACTAATGGCAAGCCAATAATATCCAACTTAATCACCAAATACCAAGTGTCCACCAGGTGAGCGTATTTTACAAACGCAGTAGCATGCAAAGGTGTTCTAATTGATCATTGTGTGTTTATCGTCAACCCTCTTTCCCTGTCTCGCAGGCCCCCAAGGGAACATACCAAAGCCGGAGGTCGTGACCGGAGAGGAACCCCCGGCAGTGGAAGAGGAAGAGAAGAAGAAACAGAAGAGAGGTTTGCATGATAAATCAATTAAGATACTTTTTTTCAACTACTAGGGACTTGGTGGTCCTGTAGTGGCTAGGGTGTTCGACTCCCAGTTGGTAGGCACTGGGGTGGATCCCAATGGTCACAGTCTACCTGTAGGCATTGTTAATTAATGACATGCATCTGAATTCACTGTCAGTTGCTTTGGATAAAAGGGTCTGCTAAAGGACAGGAGAAATGGCAAATATCATATAACATCTGAATTAATTCAGAGGGTCTAGCAAGATGAAGTTCATTTGTGTGAAGGTCATCCTGTTGAAATGAGGAGCTTGAGAACGTCCTCTGTCCCGTTCTCTTGTCCAGGCGGAAGAGGCCAGATCAAACAGAAAAAGAAAACCGTCCCACAGAAAGTCACAATAGCAAAGATCCCGCGGGCCAAGAAGAAATACGTCACCAGAGTGTGTGGCCTGGCAACATTTGGTAAGGAGAGCCCATCTGAAGAGGCCCCCGTCCAATACAGACAGCTACGTTCAGTCCACTTTCAATTGGTTCAATTCAATTGGTTCTGTCGGCTCTCCGTGTAACCCTCTGGGTTCTTCTGGTCCAGACATCGAGTTGAAGGACGCCCAGCGGTTCTTCGCCCAGAAGTTCTCCTGCGGAGCCTCGGTGACGGCGGAGGATGAGATCATTATTCAGGGAGACTTTACAGATGACATCATTGACGTCATTCAGGACAAGTGGCCAGAGGTGAGTGGTGGTGCACTTGCCTTTTTGTACGTCAGGGAAATTAATCAAAATTCAAAGTCAAATGATTATTTTGGAGCCTTATTTAATCCGCAATTATAAAGGGGGCGATTTGAGCTGAGGAAATAAAGTGTAATCCTTTTTCAAATCTTTAAAAGTTTTGCCCAAAGAAATGCAAGCAAATATGTTTGCTACAGATGGAAAATCTGAAAGGGGGGTTTCTTTTGGCCAGATGTCTTCATTGATACTTGTTGGTTGGTGGCCTTTAGAAACACGGGATGCCAACAAAATACACAAAATCTTATCTCATCTCTTTTTAGGTGGACGATGACAGCATCGATGATTTGGGAGAAGTCAAGAAGTGAAGACCTAATATGCACTTTTACTGATTATGGATGTGACATGTAACAGCAAAACCTTGGCCAAATGTACACGTTAACATTAAAAAAAAAGAATCATTTTATATCTATTTTATTTACTGTATATAAATACTGTGGACAGGGCCACTGACTTGGCATTTTTAGTTATTGATAGCTGCTTTCTCATTTGCCAAAAGCTGTGGTATGATGTGAATCCCTACGCATTTCTCTCAACACAAATCTAGGCTAATAAATTTCAGTCTCATTCACCTGGTCACTACTTATTATTTGTACATGTTTTTTAAATCAATCCCTCAACACCTTTTTTCAAGAAGGTTTAAACGGTTAGGGTTTGATTTTTAGATCCTGGTTATCAGCTATGCTTGTCGGTAACTAAGCACAAGCTGGTTGTTTTTCAGGGACTTTTTATCTGGTTGAGTCCCCTGGAGTGTGCTTCTTCCGAATCATAATAGTTTTATAATGATGGCCACATCCCTAGACGGAAACTGTTTGCACTTGTATCTGTATTCCCTTGTGCAAAGATCACCTCCCTCGAGAATACGTTTTAGTGCATAAATACTGCTCTCGTTTGTGTGCCAACCATATACTTTTACACGTTATCAGGTTAGTTTGCGTGAACGCACACGCACACACACCCACACAGACACAGAGCTGACCCCTCTCGCTAAAGCAATCAATCTACCCATCTCTGTTGACACTGGTGAGGACAGCATACGGTCAGAATCGACCTGCCGGGCTGCGACGATGTCTCAAATGTTCAACCTCACCCCGGCGGAAGTCTGCTGTGCCTTCGAGTCCCCCATCCTGGATCAGCTCTTGCCACCCATCCTTGTGCTGGAGTTCATCTTTGGGCTGCTGGGGAACATCGTGGCGCTGTGGATGTTTGTCTTTCACATGGACAACTGGAAGCCCAACTCTGTGTACCTGACCCACCTGGCCGTGGCGGACTCCATCGTGCTGTTCTGCCTTCCCTTCAGGGCCGACTACTACCGCAGGGGTAAGGACTGGTTGTACGGCGACATCCCCTGTCGAATCCTGCTGTTCCTGCTGGCGGCCAACCGCGCCGCAGGGATTTTCTTCCTCACGGCGGTGGCCGTGGACCGGTACCTGAAGATCGTCCACCCTCTGCACCCCATCAACCGCATGGGGCTGGCCTACGCGCTCTCGGTGTCCCTGGCCCTGTGGGGGCTGATCATCCTCGCCACGGGCTACCTGCTGTCCGACCAGCACTTCTTCTACCGCAACAACCGCACACAGTGCGAGAGCTTCAACATCTGCATGGGATACAGCCCCCTGTCCACCTGGCACAACGCCTTCTACGTGATCCAGTTCTTCCTGCCCACGTCCATCGTGGCCTTCTGCACGGTCCGCATCCTGTGGCAGCTGAGGAGCAAGACCATCGACAGCAGGGGGAAGATAAAGCGGGCCGTGCAGTTTGTGCTGGCCGTGGCATTGATCTTCGTCACCTGCTTCTTCCCCAGCACCATATCCCGCGTCGCCGTGTGGATCCTCAAGACCTGGTACAGCGAGTGCAGTCACTTCAGGGAGGCGAACCTGGCGTTCTACACGTCCGTATGCTTCACCTACTTCAACAGCGTCCTCAACCCCCTAGTCTACTACTTCTCCAGTCCCTCGTTCAGCGGCATCTTCCAGAAGGTTATCAACAAGCTGCTGGGGAGGAAGGAAGAGGAAGAGCAGGTTGCGACGGTGGCTGCTGTAAGGATGTAGAGGCCGTTACGGGATTGCTTCTTTATGTGAACCCTGTCGTAACAAATGTTATTGTGTATTCAGGGAATGGTGGGCTCTAGCTCAGTTGGTTATCAAGATGGTGATACGTGAATGGAAATTAGGTAAAGTATCGGAAATGTGCAACTTGAAAAATGTGTCAAGTGCTTTGACATAACTTGGGTATTTAGGTTGCGTATATTAGGCCTATAAATAAAGGCATACACAATTCAGTGCTATTTTATTTTGCCACATTTTTTCGAATGGTATATGTCACCAGAAAGGAAAATCATAAATTTCAATATAAATCTAGGGTACATAAGGTTATATAGTTGTATCTATATTTTATTGTAGTTTATATTTTACACATTTTGTCGACATGTATGTTAAAGGAATGTGACTGCTATTTTTTTATGTGGAATAAAGCATAATACTCAAGATTATGCAGGAGGGCTTTGAAGATGTTGTAGGAAAAAGGGGGAGAATTGAGGCCCAATGACTTGTGAAGGCTATGGGCCTTATTTTCAATTAATACAAATAAAACGAAAATGATGTCATTCTATGGGAAGGCTATGTTTCAAGTTTAAATACAAGAAAAAGTTTGCTACTTTCATAAACTAATTTGAATTGAGCAAGCGTTCCATGCATTTTTGCATGCATAGCAATAAACAAGTTTATTGGTAGTTGTTTTGTCTTGTTAGAGGACATTTGCATCAGTGTTGGAGTGTTGGCCTATAGCCAGCAAGAAGTTATACAAAGTTCCAATATGTTCTACTGCGAACTAATTGCACCCTAGGGGACAATTTGATACTACCTTTGAAAACAGCCCCTTTCTTGCAAAGTATAAAACAATATAGGTGAATACAAATTATGAATTTAATTAATTAATGAAAGAATATGACCATCTTTAAATAACTCTTGGCGGTTTTCTTTTTACTTTAAGGACGACCAATTATGTAAAATAATAAAGTAATGTTATGAAGCTGACGTCAGAGCCTTCCCGGGTTCTGCTCATCGCGGACCCAGGAGAACTTCTGGTGGGGACACGATACAGAGTTGTCTTGTTTTGTCACAGAGATATTCTATCGAAGAAAAATAATTCAAACGAGTGGACGAAGCTTTCAATAACATACAGTGGCCAAATAGCTAGTCTAAAGTCTGATGTGTGGGACTGGGGCTCAGCACACCGGAACCAGCCGTCAGTGGGCGGATATCTGCAAGTGTGTTTAGCTACACAGCCGCAAGTGGGAGGGGCTTGTTCGTTCCCACATCTGATTTGTTAACCGTCTGCATCTAAACAGAAACCCAAACAACGTGACAAGAACTGAGGCGTGGAAGAATCTAACTACGGTAAATTACGTTGATTTGAAGTATGTGTAACCTTATGATTCAATATGAATGAACAGATAAAATTATATGAAATTGACGCAATGCAATTTCTCTCTGCAGATTTGCGTGCCACTTGGAGTCAAACATGGCAGAGAGCCGGCAGGTTAGTAGCCATAGCGAGCTTCATAAAACCATGTATGTGACATGCAACGGGAGCACAGTTTAGCTAAGTCAATTAATCTAGGAATTCAAGACGGTTCATGCAACGTTACAATGCTGTCATTACTTTTATGTGGATACGAGTAATGTTATTTGACATTAGTATAAGCTTTAGATTTCCGTTACAGTGAGTATGCACTTTATCTGTGTTGTTTAATGAATGAAAAGTTCACGTTGTATCAAACCACTCTTATCCAATCTTAATCACCATTGGGACAACTCCCAATGGTGCCAATGGTGTTTCATTGGCTTTCTTGACTAATAGAAAGTGTGGTCCAAAACTGTTACAACCTACCCATTTCGCCAAACCTATGGATAAGAAAATGGTCTTATAACTGGTTGGGATAGGCATCCATTTTGACGAAAATGTTAGTTTTTCATTAATTATTGGGAGTGGACTCAGACTTCTGGACCTTACATAGTGATTATAAAAATGTTTACTGTGTTGCCGTAAGCAGTGCTGCCTGAGGAGTATTAATTTTCTGCCGTTCCCGTAGGTTCATGACTCTGTGAGGCTTCTGGACGATGCACTGGAGGTGTACCTCTGTAAGAAGTGCCCCAATTACCACTGCCCTCTATGCCCCACTGAAAAAGTCCAATTCAAAGCTCCTCACGAGGCAGTGGGACACCTCCAGAACCATTTAACATGGACAGTTGTTCATGGGTGTAAGTAGTTGTTGTTAAGTGCCAAGATGTTTTGTTTTTAGTTATCTTGTAACTGTGATTCATTATTGCCTCTGCTATATACACTTTTGGTGGCTCTAAGAGCTCAGCTGTCTGCTGAAAAGTGTAGCTCGAGACTCGATTCTTGTCTTGTTCTTGTCTACATTGTTTCTTGTTGACTAATGAAATTAAAGGTTTAGCAAAATATGTTAAAAGTAGCTCTCATATTGTGATTTGTTTAGTTGTGGAAACCAATATGCTCTTTACTCATTTCAGGTTTCAAAGTGTATAAATGTCACCTTGGCTGCCATGACAAACCCCATTATCACTGTCACAGTTGCCGCAAATTCATTGTTAGAAGGTGCGACTACACCAGTCACATTAAGAGGCATCCCAGCCCATCCGCCAAGATCCCCAGCACCCCAGCAGAGCGCCCTGTCTCAGCTGTTGTGCTCCCCGGTCCTCCGGTCGGACCCCCAGGTCCTCCGGTCGGACCCCCCGACCCCCACCCCAGACCTGCTCGGTCTGGCCTGGTAACTGCCAGGGTGACATTTAAAGTGGAGCACCGCCCTAAATGTGATGTAAGGTTGTACGCCGAACACCAGACCATTATGGTCAAAAAGTTTTTATGCAAAAAGTATCTACATTTTATTGACACTTGCCTATGACACTTGCCTAATGTTCCACCAGTATAAGACCACGTTATGCATATTCTAGGACACTTATATTAGGACTCAGACTTTTGGGCCATACTGGAGGTTATTAAACAGTTTACTGTGTTGCCGTAAGCAGTGCTGCATGAGGATAATTAATTTTCTGCCGTTCCCGTAGGTTCATGACTCTGTGAGGCTTCTGGACGATGCACTGGAGGTGTACCTCTGTAAGAAGTGCCCTAATTACCACTGCCCTCTATGCCCCACTGAAAAAGTCCAATTCAAAGCTCCTCACGAGGCAGTGGGACACCTCCAGAACCATTTAACATGGACAGTTGTTCATGGGTGTAAGTTATTTTTCGTCTTGTAACTTTCATTGATGCCACTCTGCTGTCTGAACATAATAAGACTGTCCTGAGTAGCTTGTATTATCGTGTATTGTGTATCGTGTAATTAGTTGAGTTGTGGAAACCAATGTGTTGCAACTGATGTTACTCCTTTCCTCGTTTCAGGTTTCAAAGTGTATAAATGTCACCATAGCTGCCACAACAAACCCCATTATCACTGTCACAGTTGCCAGAAATGTATTGTGAGAAGGTGTGACTACACCAGTCACATTAGGAGGCATCCCAGCCCAGCCACCAAGAGCCCCGGCTCACCAGCAGAGCGCCCTGTCTCAGGCGTTGTGCTCCTCGGCCCTCCTATCGGACCCCCCGACCCTTCTGATGGACCCTGTGGTTCTCCTATCGGAACCCCTGCCCCTTCCGTTGTGCCCCCTGCACTTTCTGTCGGATCCCCAGGCCCCCCTGTTGGACTCCCTGTCCAGCACCCCGGACCTGCTGTATCTTGCCTGGTAGCAGCCAGGGTGAAGTTGAAGGTGGTGCACTGCCCTAAATGTGACTTAAGACTCTATGCCAAAAACCTGAAGACGCATCTCGTAAGGAGACATGCTACTGCTGGCGGAGATGCTACTTCTGGGACCCATGCTGCCGGCCAGTGTGGTGACGCCATTAATGGAGTAGATACCACAGCATTATTAAAGACTTGATTCTGATTTGTCCAGAGTGCACATTATTTTAAAGCTACGGGACACCTCTGCCTTTTAACAGTTCCAAACCAATTTGCTACAAATCCAACATTAGCAACTGTCAAATGGAACTGTCCACCAGATGTTGCTTGACAACACAACCATGTTTTGCTCAATGCATGGCGGTAGAACATTAATTAATTTAAATTTAGATTTAATTAATTTCAGCTATACACATTAGTGTGTGTGTGTGTATAGTTTTACTTCAGAATATTTCTGTGCAGAAAATTGAACTCTCCGTGCCACCCTGGTGTGAATTGACTTTACTAAGCTGAAAAAAAAATGGAGCTAGATGGTTATTGTTCAACGATAAACACCAGTGTGTATAGTTTAACTGCAGATGATTTGTGGATTTGTGCAAAGGACAAAGTGTCTTCATATCCCTCTCAGTGTCCACTGAGGAGAAATGTTGGTGATTATGGGTTAAAGGGGTCAGGACGGACATGGTGGGATTCATAGGTGATTTTATATTATTTATATTATATATATATATATTATTGCCTTATTCACTTTGTTATACCACCACCAATTAATACCAAAAAGCATTTGATCCGGCCAAGAAATAATACATAACAAGTTCAATAAATTTCAACGAGAACTTTTTGCGCCCTCGGGGACAATGTGATGTAGTATATTGAAACAACCATTTTCAAGTATAAACTTAATACAGCAGACGGCATAAATATACGCATACAAAACACAAGATCATGAATAGTTAATCTTTAATTAATTTCAAGTAACTTGACGGGTTTTTACTTGGAGGATGATTCATAAGGAATCTTTGGAAAATAACAAAGCGATGTTGTGAAGCTGACGTCAGAGTGTGTCTGGGCAGGGATCGGCCGGGATGGGAGGCTCGAGCACAATAACACGTTCCTGCCGTTTTAGGACCACACTCCTGGGACCGCAATTCTAGGACCCTAGTTGTATTAGGTGTTTGATGTTTAACTTTAGGTTTTAGAATAAAAATTGTTAAGTTAGGTATTAGGTTGGAGATGTTTTCATGTAGATGTTAGGTTAGAGATTGATCGGTTAGGTATTAGGTCAGAGGTGGTTTTACTATTAGTTTAGACATGGCTAGTTTAGGTAGATTAGAGATGGTTGAGTTAAGGTATTAGGTTAGAGATGATTTTGTTAAAAAGTTAGGGATGGTTACGTTTAGGTATTAGGTTAGAGATGGATACATTTAGGGTTTTGGTTAGGGTTAGTTTCGGCATTTTGAGATTTGTTTAATTTTAGATATGAGGTTAGCTACGTGTTGTGTTTCATATTTTTTGACATGAATTATTCTTGAGTTGTTCATGAGATTCCTTAGCCATCCAAGGAAAAATAAACTCGCGTCCGTAAGTCACTGCCACGAAAAACTAGGGTCCTAGGCGTACGGTCCCAGGACTGCGGTCCTGAAACTGCAGCCTACTCAGGAACATACGACTCACACAGAGCCTGGGATGGGAGCGGATCAGTCTTCTTAAATCTAACGGTGCTGCTGGCGGAGACGGTGCACGGACCGCTACGTCGCTTTAACTCAGAAAACATTTCCTTTACAGACCAAGTCTCAAGTAAGCCTTTCGTCAAGTTGTCACATTGTCACCCGCATGTGTTTGTTCCATGTTATACCCTGAGCAGCTTTCTGATGATCCAACGCAAACCTGTTATGCTATATCGCTAATCTGTAAGCTAGCTAGCTTCACATTCCAGCAGAGACCGTCTAATAACTGACAGGAACTGAAGATGAATGCATATACGACTGGGAAAAGTATCGGCATTGGGCCTATACAATAGATACATAGTCGACACGACACGTCATATGTAGCGTTGCACGTATCTTTCTACCAAAAAAACGGCGTTAAATTAGTAAAACACTTGTTACATCCCATTATGTCGATTCCCTGACATCAAGTGATGTTGTGTCAGTTGGTGTCACGACGTGTGAAGACACACTGACAAGACACGAGCGCGTGAGACGACCAGTGTGTGTGTGTGTGTGTGTGTGTTGTGTTCGAGGGGCGGAAACGGCACCTGGTGTAGGCGGCATGTCTTCCTTCAGTCTACCTAGGCTGGTAAACATGCTGGAAAACACACGATCCCTGGGATCTCAGGTTCTCCTGGGTCCGCGGGGTATTTGTAGCGCTATTAGATGGGAATTCGATATTGCGGTCCGCGTTTGGTTGCGTTGGAAGTTTGAAGTCGGACGTGGGCGACTATTATGTTATAAACAAGGCAGCAGCTACTTGGCAAGCGACGAACTGTTTATTTTAGTTGCCTTGCCAGTTGAAATGTTGTTTTAGGTTTTATTTTTACTGACTTTCCAGACTTTAAAGCAAATATTCCCGTTTTATTATATTTGATTATGAATATGCACTGGTTAGATTTACGAGTTTCAGTTCTACTCGAATGAATGATGATGATGATGATGATTTCCACTAAATATAATTACCATGTTATTGGGCATCCATAAGTCTAGTTATTTAGATACATTGCCAATATAATTTGGTGTATGTTAGGATAGTACAGTGTTTAACTCCCCACCAAAATTCACCTGGTTTGATCCTCAATGTCTGCAGTCTACCTAAAGGCATCATATATCATCATCATCATCATCATCATCATCACCATCAACCTTTATTTTACCAAGCAAGTTCATTAGGAACAAATTCTTATTTGCAATAACAAGCAAAAGCCTGAAAGACCTCCTGTGGGAATGGTGGCTGGGATTAAAAAAAAAAACCCATTAAAACGGGCCGGTCAGACACGCACACGAGCACAGAGAGACACAAAGACAAGGGAGCTGCAACACACGTGAGACCACACAACGACACGAACGGGCAAGTCATGGCAACAGTGCCGAGCAAAGGAGGAGCTAGACG
>OMKQ01000332.1:0-18807 GCA_900302335.1 Phycis phycis
CCTCGCGCGTGAGGAGATTCTCTCGCACCTCGGAACACACACTGTAGTGCACGTGTGCAGACTTGACTAGCATGACTCCCATGTGGCCTACGTGTCCTACGTGTTTCATAGACCCATGCATAAAACATGCATCGGTAAGATTGAAGGGCCTGTCGCTTTAAGACGTGATGTGATGTCATCCCCATCCCCATGGTTGGGGGGGAGGGTAGCGTTCTGTCTTGGTTTATAAAAACAATAATAAATATCATCTCTAGCATGTCATGGTCGGATAGTGTTGCCACTTAACGGAAAGATAAGCGGTTCAATAACTATAGTGTGTAGCTGCAATATCATTCTAATTCATAATTGATTCTGTATCGATTGCATAATTTAATTGGCAATCAATTAGTTTGATGCATGATGCCTCTAAAAGTTAATTGTAGTAGTTCAATCAATGCTGAAATGTTGATGAATGAAAATGGAAAACGTGAAATTGCGTCATTTTATAATGGCAATGAAACTAATGGAATGTGGGTGATTTTTTCTTTTAATGCACCTTTTCTTCAAGGATTCAGGATCAGTGGTCATGGCCTGCATGTACAGCCCTGGGAATAGTGACACGGCCGAGACAACCAAGATAATGCAAGAAAGACCCATAAAACCTGCATAAATCATCATAAAGTAAAATTCAATCTCTTTTCATGAACGTCCAACTTCTGCTTCTATTCACCAGGAAAAAAACTTCGAAGTGCTCGCCAGGAAAACAGAGAATTGAAGATCAAAGGGTTGTGTTTACAGATGGCTGAGCGAGAGCCATGTGTTTCTAAATGCTGCAGCAGTGCCTTGCTGCTGCTGCTGTTCCTCCTCCCCTTGGTCTAAATATGGCCCTATCTGTCACATCTCTCCAGGTGCAAACTCAGCTCCAGTCTAAGTCTGACTACTTTCTACCTAACAACCTAATTGTCCTTATTTTGTGGCCAACCTCCACAGATGCACAAACACGCACTTTAAGCGCTTGAATTTGAATTCACATGACGTTGAATTCAAATTCTATCCAGACATTTACAGACATACAGACACGCTTATGTATACAACAAGCACCGTCTTTGCTGTGCAGCCAGGCTGCCTATGGCTGCTGAAGCTAAGCGACACACAGCCAGCTGTTTAGAACTGCTGGAGGGTAAGCCTGCAAGCTGCAGCCCTCTCACTGCTAGCAGGTCTACAGTGTACATGTCCCAGGCTGCCGGATATAAGGGATAGGATTTTACCCCTATAGCCTCGGCTGCATGTAGCTAGAGGCTGGTACTCAATCAGCTTGGTCTTATATAGTTTGTCCATGTACAGGTCAAATGGGTAGCCCACCTCTATAACATGAACCTGTGACCTCTGTCTATCAGACCAATATCCAATTAAACCAATAATACACATCCTAAGCACTGCTGTTAAACCACCACGGCAGTATTTGTGTAATGGGAGTTAGTTCCCGAGACTTGTTTGATCTCATCAGCAATAAGGTTTGCAATACGAACATGCCTTGCAATGTACAAACCCCTGCATAATGTACAGCCATTGGTGATGTGTGCAACGGCACACAGACACACAGACACACACACACACACACCCACAAACACACCTGATTAAATATCAAAAAAAGGATTGCAATGGTGAATGTCATTGTCAACAATCCTCCGTTGTGACTTCCTCTCAATAACCCAGCCCCATTCATTCTGGCTGCGGTCCCAAGCTATTGTCATATCAATGAGGACGACTTAGAGCAGGAATCTGTAATCTCAGTAAAGAGTCACGCGCCTCTAACAGAAAGTGGATAAGCAGTCTGTCAGGCCGTGTGTCTGCTGATGACTAGCCTGCGCACTGAAATCCCAGACCTTCCACCGTAACAGCAATCACACGGCGCTGTGCTGCTGACGCACGAGGCCTCCTGCATCTGGCAGGATGTGCTGAGCTTCACGTTATACCACCACGCAGCATGTTATTCACTGCCCTGGCAGGGACGCTGCAAAACACAGAACTCTGTATTCAAAACGACAGCTTCCGCATGTCAGGCCGTTGATCCGAGACAGAGGTGTGTTCCCTTGTAATCCTGTATTCCATCCACCTGTGCTTTCCACGGTGTCAACAGAGAAAGGACAACGTTAACATTGCACCTCTGACTGAACATTGTTCATCTTGGCAGTGTATCAAAAATCTACTACAACTCTTCTAAACTGTGCCCTACTTCTGAGGGCGTAGTTCGGCATTATTAGGTCGATATTTCTCACGCTTTCAAATCTCTATGCCTTCAAGCACTGCTCACAACAAACTCACTATTTAAAAGTACACACAGTTGACCTACTATCAAGGGCACAACACACACGCTGAAAAATTACTAATATATTTTGTTGACATACTTTACAAACAAACTAATGAGATCAGGGCCTCCTGTTCCAACTCCCAGCAGAGGACAGTAGAGTGGTGAAGAATGGACTAGCCAGCAGCTACATTAACTGCTATTCTGTTTCTATTATGAACGATCAAAAGATAAGGGACATGTTTTATTTCCTCAGTACCTCAGGTCAACTGATCAAGTCACGTATGTTCTCAGTACACGTGTTGACGTGACCTGTCCTGACTCTTCTTCACACTCTTCACACTTTGTTTTCATCAGAGCATAGAAGTCCTGGAATTGCTAATGCCCCCTAAAGACTGTAAAACCACAGCACTGGTATTAAGTAATTGTGGACTAGGGATGATATCCATCCCAGCCAATTCCCTTCATCACCATGCCAATGGACCGGCCAGTCTACACCAAAATGTGACTCAGTGTCTACACGCCTACCCTGGCTCAAAATCAGTTCCATTTAATTTAAGTGGAACTGATTAAGTTTCAAAAGTGCTCTATGTCTGTGCTAGTTTGTGAAATAACGCCCAGTTGCTTTAGAGTTTTGTTTCAAGAGTATCGAGTGTGACGACAGCATGGTTTGGGGAAGGCAGGCCATACGTTTGTGTCAAGAACATACAAAACAGTGAAAATCAACTTTACCTTACAGACTGTGTTGTTAGTCTCTGACCTTGTGCATGTGAGAATCACATGACAGACATAAGCACACGTGTGGCCTAGATATCAACAATCGCGCTCAGGCTTTTCAGCCTGTCAGCTGGAGCAGAACGAGAGGAAATGGACAGACTTGCCGCTGGCACTGACTCCTCGCAGAGTGGCCTCTGCTCACGCCCAGTCCCAGACACACTAGAGCTTTCAGGGATGCTAAAAAGAAAACATTACCCCCATCGGAAACATAGAAAGCATTGGATACTGAATATCTGCGCCCAGGAAACACAAGCAAGGAACGACATGCTGTCGATGAGCTTTTCATTTACTGAATCATCGGATAATTGAAGGCAGTGCATCATACATATTCCATATTAGTCGAGTAATGAATAATACTTCACTTGCCTTGTGAAAATATTACCTGTGAACGTGACCTTGTTTCAGAGCCTGAAGTCACGAGAATAACACTGAAATGAACATGCCCCATCATAATTGGCAAACACAAGATTTCGTAAACACCCACCACAGTGAGATTCTATTTCCAGAGTGGAATTAGTTACATGTTGAACCTAGTGATGGCTTAGAAAAACAAATCCGTCAAATGTACAGCAGCACAAGACGTTTGAATCTGAAAACAAGGCTCAGCCTCCTCGTTTTCATCCACTAAGGAATGGTGCAACACAAAATGAAACAGCAGAGTGTTTCAAAGAGAGGAATAAGCAGGTACATCTCATTGCGGGCCCATGCGGGTTTCCTTAGCATAATGGCTATGGGTTGACAGCATTCAATTAATCAATATAGGGGTGCCTAACCAGGGCCCTATGGTGCCTATAGGTGCAAGGCTCGCCTGTGTGAAATACGTGAAAACTGAAGAAAAAAAAAAAAACTATTACACTGCATAGATCCACTGATCTGTGATAAACAGACGGCCTGCAGGCGCAACGTGGGCTGCTTTAATGTACTGTGTCTTGTTGCATTAGATTCAATCTGGTTCACCTCTGCTTATTGGCATATCTTATGCTTTACAATCTCTCATCTCTTGCAATGGTCGGAGAGTCCCTGGACTGCAACAACAGGGGAACCCATCTCGCTAATGCTATTGCACAACGCTAAATCACTTTAATACAGTTTCAGTGACGCTAGTCTGCCAAAGCGCACTTCTCATGAGCCATTACGTAACGTCACATTCACTCTGGCTTCTGCGCGTAGTGTCTGCTACAATTGTCAGCAAACCCATAGGCTGCGTTTTGTTTGCATTTGTTTGTCCGTGCATAATAAGTCAACACAATACAGACTGCATTCAACGTGTGACAGATGTACTTGGGTTACTGTGAATGTTATATCATATTTTTTTTATATTACATCATTTATAATTTAACAAACAACAGTTATTGTTTCATTGCAACCCTTTCTTTTAGGAATGGTTTAATGAAGTTGTACAGTTTATTAAACCATAACTAAAAATTATAAATAAAGACAGAAACAAATAAAATACTTACTGCTGCAGAATGTGGCATCGGATTAAATCCACACTGGTTGCAGACAGAGTTCTTGCACTCAGTACAAGTGTTGTAGTTGGGAGGATCCTTGGAGCCCATGTTGAGTCCCACCTTACACAGTGGACAGGTGGACTGGCCTGCTTTAGGAGCAGCTGGGGAAGCTGCTGCCTTTGAAGGTTCTGATGGGGCTTTGTCCACTTTGGCCTGTTCTGATGGTGGAGCCTTGGCCTGCTGAGGTTGCTCTGGCTTCTTCTCTTGCTCTGCTTTCTGGACAGCAGGAGGTTTGGTGTCCTTTGCGGCAGACATCTTCGGAGAAACGGGTGGTGTGGTTATCAAGGTGGAGGCAGAGTTGAAGATGGAGGAACCAAAGCCAAACATCTTCCCAGTGACTGACTCTGCAGGCTTTGCAGCATCAGGCTGAGCCTTAGAGCCTCCGAAGCCAAAGAAGCCCCCAGACTCCTGTTGTGTGCTCTGCTTTCGTCCAGTTTGATTGGTCTGGTCTGGAGGTTTCTGAGGGCCTGATGTCTTCCTGCTCTCCTGTGGTGTTTTCTGACCTGGAGATGGACTCGACTGTTTCTGACTCTCTGGTCCAATGACAACTTCAGCCTTGTTTGGATTTCCAGCTGGCAATGACAGTTTTTTTTGAAGAGATTCGGCTGACTCAGATATTACTTTCTTCTGGGGTTCAGGAGATGGAGAGACTTTCTTCGGTGATGGCTGAGGTTTGACCGAAAGTTGTCCTGGAGCTTCAGATGCTCCCAGGGCCCTCTGCATCTGGCAGGTGAGACACAGCCACTCCTTCACCTGTAGAGTAATACACAGGTATACGCAACATATTCACATGTCATTGCTGACAGTATTACATTTAGATGTAAGCCCTAATTGACTCTGCTTCCATTTAATGTATGCATGTATGATTGTATGTATGTATAATTATGTACATATTTCCTGATGGCAAAATATTAAAAGGAGTAATAATTGGAACTATAAATATGTTGTTACTCATAATTTATTGTGAATGTATTGAACATATATTCAAAATATTGTAAAATGACGCCCCCTCCTTCTCTCCTCCCTTCTCCGATACTGAGATGTGTTTAATTTCATGCACCTGTGATTGATAAGAAATCACTAACAAGATGGAATCACTGAACCAATCAGGGAAGAGATGCTCTGAATAAGACAAGCGCTGAATGGTCAGAAATGAGGTAGGAGCGGTCAAACATTTTAAATAGGCTCATACAGAGGCAGGTCAACTTGAAACAGATATTCTCACAGCTCATTTCCCCAATAATACCTGATGGATGGCTATGCCATTTCTAAGAGATTACACTCTTACAATAGCTCCTAAATCTAACCTAAATTACCTTTAAAAGCAAGCAGTTTTATATGTAGTCTTACCTCTGATTTATTTTGCATTGTGTTGAATCCACACTGGTTGCAGACAGTGTTCTTGCACTCAGTACAGGTGTTGTAGTTTGGAGGATCCTTGGAGCCCATGTTGAGTCCCACCTTACAGAGGGGACAGGTGGACTGGCCTGCTTTAGGAGCAGCTTGGGTGGCTGCTGCCTTTGGAGGCTCAGATGGTTGCTCTGACTTCTTCCCTTCTTCTGCTTTCTGGACAGCAGGTGGTTTGGTGTCCTTTGCAGCAGTCATTTTTGGGGAAACGGGTGGTGTGGTTATCAAGGTGGACGCAGAGTTGAAGATGGAGGAACCGAAGCCAAACATCTTCCCAGTGACTGACTCTGCAGGCTTTGCAGCATCAGGCTGAGCCTTAGAGCCTCCGAAGCCAAAGAAGCCCCCAGACTCCTGTTGGGTGCTCTGCTTTCGTCCCGTTTGATTGGTCTGGTCTGGAGGTTTCTGAGGACCTGACTGCCTCTGGCTTTCCTGTGGGGTTTTCTGAGCAGGAGATGGACTGGACTGCTTCTGGCTCTCATTCATCGACGTCTCCTTTTGTGCCGATGCTTTAACAGAGGAAGCCTGTGGTTTGGTAACTGGAGGGCCAGCTGCATCCATTGCCCCTGCGGCTCGCTTCACTTGACAGTCAAGACAAAGCCATTCCTTTCCCTGTTCAATGAGAAAAAAAACAGCACAACACAGGTTTGAAACCAGTATTTCGAACACAGCAAACACAGGACAGCATGGTTGAAATCTGTTACATGTTTCCGTCAAAAGGTAGCCACATTATAATGTATTAACTGTGAACCTAATAAAATACCTGGAAAAGTTGAAAATACGCACATTATACAAGCAGTTAATCAACATGATGGGCCTTTTGTGTAGCTTGGTCCCTGGTATTCTATATAAGCAATGCAATGTAATGCAATGTATTGAGTGAGTTCAATTAATTTTGATTATTTATTTTTACAAAAATATAAGTTTTATTTATTATGAATGTTCTTACTGTGAAACCTAAAAAAATATATATATTTTAACCTGCTTGTTGTGTTTAAGATGTAAACATTTTTTGTAATCCACACTATACATTCATACTTGTACATACAGGCAAAATCTTAGACTGCTGTATGTGTAGGGCCGTGTCTTCAACACGGCCCTCGTATAACATGGCCCCCTGTTAACGGCAAGGCAATATTGGTTTACATCATGGTGTGTTCAGTGCAGACAAAACGTGTGAACCTCCTCGTCATAAATCCACAGCATAAAAAATGGAAAGGCCAACATCCGATAACATGCATGCTTAGTGGCACTGGGAGCGCTGCTCCCAATGTGGAGGTCGGGGGATTTAAAACACTTTCGGCATACGACCACGGACAGAGCAGAACGATCAAGTAGCCTTAGGCTGTCCTCGGTGATCTCCCTTACTAGCGCTGCGTGCGTTGAATTACAGAGTCAAGTGTCGGGGCCTTTCTGCCTTCTGGGCACGACCAAGAAGACGCCGTGGCGCGGCGCCGGCTGTCGGTGTGGCGTTCCCCTTGAGCGCGGTGCACCGGCGAGAGGGGGCGTGGCGTTCTTTGCTAAAGAGGTACTCAGGTGCACGGACTGAATGGAACTACTCGGCTAATCAGCGGTCGCACCCGCCGTGTTTGTGTGTACGCCCGGTCAGCGTTGATGTCGGTGATAGTCAGTCAGGCCGTAGATTCGCGGTGAGACTGAATCGATGACAGATCAGCGGGGATATTGGTCGCGGCCGGCGTACCCACGAGGATTACGCTGGTTGGCGTTTTGGATTTCGGTTAATGCGGAGATTGGATGCGAATGGAATACGTTTAAGTCGATCTGCCGTCAGCGGAAATGTATATCTATATCTTCAGGAAATATAAAGCGTACATATGATACCGGCCAAATGACAGCGCCTCGCCATAATGAGGATTGTGTTGTACTGGATATGTTCAGATTCGATGCATGCAAATGCAATATAATGCATTAAATCCAAATCACATCGTACACATCTATTTTTTTTTACTAAGATGGACGTTTGTATGACATTTTGTATTAATATTTTAAATGCCCTGTCATCAGCAAAAGTATATTAACATACTAAGAAACTAAATACAGAACTAAATTCTGCTTTTAATGATTAATGCCAACTAAAAAGATATTCTGCACGCAAAAGGTAATTTACTACCTCCATATCTATCTCTCGTCCCGCACTGCTGTGACGATGCTGTACGATTTGAACCTTGGATAGAACAATTCATCTTTTATGCATACATCATTTAAAAGTAACCTGAAACAAGCTGAAAGATCACATTGCTCTTTCGTGTACAGCTTCATTAATCTCAGAGCACGATCATCCAATCAATTTGTAAGTGTGAAAAGTAGAATTCCCCCCTTAAAAATTTCATAAAATTATGTGGTTTGTGACACACATTATTTATGCACATTTCAGTAATGTCTACAAGTGAGGATACATCCAGACAAGTATCAAAAGTGTATATCAAAGTGTGTGCTGTTTTCATTTGGTCTTACCCCAACATTTGGCATCGGACTAAATCCACACTGGTTGCAGACAGAGTTCTTACAATCAGTACAGGTGTTGTAGTTGGGAGGATCCTTGGAGCCCATGTTGAGTCCCACCTTACACAGTGGACAGGTGGACTGGCCTGCTTTAGGAGCAGCTGGGGAAGCTGCTGCCTTTGAAGGTTCTGATGGGGCTTTGTCCACTTTGGCCTGTTCTGATGGTGGAGCCTTGGCCTTCTGAGGTTGCTCTGGCTTTTTCTCTTGCTCTGCTTTCTGGACAGGAGGTGACTTGGTGTCCTTTGCTGCAGAGAGTTTTGGAGATGCTGGTGGTGTGGTCATCAAGGTGGAGGCAGAGTTCAAGATGGAGGAACCAAAGCCAAACATCTTCCCAGTAACTGACTCCGCAGGCTTGGTCGGTGTGGGTTTAGATTTAGCTCCACCAAACCCAAAGAAGCCACCTGTCTCAGTTTTTACAGGCTGTGGTGGTGCTGGTGCAGATTTGGTCGGAGGAATCTCAGCCTTTGGAACCTTATTCAATGGCTTGTTGGAATCCTGTTGTGTGAGCCCTAGTTTAGCATCTCCTGTTGATGCTTTCAAAGGTTCTACACTTGGTGGTTTGACAGGAGGCTGCTGTTGTTCCTGCTGGTCAAGAGTCTCACCTTTTTCACTCAACACTGCACCTGAAATGCCAGCTTTATCATCCTTTTTGGTCAGAGTTGGCACTTGAGCACCAGCTGCAGGGATTTCATGTTTGCCCAATTGTTTGTCTTTCTCTTGAAGGACAGTGGGACTGGGAACTTTACTTGGTGATTTCATCATGGGTGGTACAGTGGGTTCAGACGGTCCTAATGCTCTCTGCATTTGGCAATTGAGGCAAAGCCACTCCTTTATCTGAAAGAATGAGCACACGTGTCCCATTAAAGTCAAGTTAAGCCATTAAAGTTAAACCTGTAAACCATTTTCATTTTCATTTTCCTCTTCCATAAATCCAACAATAAACAGTATAGTCCTTAACTACATAAAACTATATTTGGCATGGTGGATCTATATGTTATGATTGTTCATTGGATTTTAGTATATGTATAGAGAAACTATAGATAAGGACCAGGGGTGGACATACCTCTTTTGTATTTGGCATTGGATTGAATCCACACTGGTTACAGACAGTGTTCTTGCACTCAGTACAGGTGTTGTAGTTGGGAGGCTCTTTGGAGCCCATGTTGAGTCCCACCTTACAGAGTGGACAGGTGGACTGGCCTGCTTTAGGAGCAGCTGGGGAAGCTACAGCTTTTGGAGGCTCTGATGGAGCTTCATCCACTTTGACCTGTTCTGATGCTGGAGCCTTGGCCTGCTGAGGTTGCTCTGGCTTCTTCTCTTGCTCTGCTTTCTGGGCACCAGGAGGTTTGGTGTCCTTTGCGGCAGACATTTTTGGAGATGCTGGTGGTGTGGTTATCAAGGTGGATGCAGAGTTGAAGATGGAGGAACCAAAGCCAAACATCTTCCCAGTAACCGACTCTGCAGGCTTGGTGGAAGCAGGCTCGGGTTTTGGACCTCCAAAGCCAAAGAAACCTCCAGACTCCTGTTTCACATTCTGAGCTGTAGGAAGGGGAGACTTGGCAGAGGCAGTTTGTGAAGGCTGTGGTGTTGACTGCTGCGGAACTGATCGAGAAAGCTGTGATTTTGATACATTTTGGGGAGGTGATTCTTTGCCAGTGGATAATATCACAGGCTCCTTTGGTGAGGGGTGTTTATGACTACTGTCCTCAGTAGCAATTGGTACTGCTTTGTGGTCCATTGGAGAAGGAGCAGGTTGGTTAGACGTCTGTACTGATGATGGTTGTGCTTTAATCATAGGAAGACCAGGTGGTTCAGATACTCCAAGTGCTCTCTGCATTTGACAATTGAGACATAGCCATTCCTTCACCTAAGGAGAAAATACATATATAATTAATCAATTGTTACTGAACTTCAATCATTTACGATTGTTCAATTCAGGAAGGATGATTGGTGTATGTGATTCATCACAAAATGTGAGCATTACAATGGCAATTGTAGTGTTGAATCTATTGAGCCCAGACTATTTATACAAAAATATCTTTTGTTTTTTGTTACAAGACACAACAAGAATAAATATGGGACCACCGTTATATTGCAATAGAATTGCATTCATTGTTGATTTGTTTATATTTTGAAGATGAAAATTCAAGAAGAGCTTTAGACAAATTACCTCTACTACTGTTGGCATAGGATTAAATCCACATTGGTTGCAGACTGTGTTCTTACAATCAGTACAGGTGTTATAGTTGGGAGGTTCCTTGGAGCCCATGTTGAGTCCCACCTTACAGAGTGGACAAGTGTCCACTTGGCCTGCTTTAGGAGCAGCTTGTGAAGCTGCCGCCTTTGGAGGCTCTGATGGAGCTTTGTCCACTTTGGCCTGTTCTGACGGTGGAGCCTTGGATTGCTGAGGTTGTTCTGGCTTCTTCTCTTGCTCTGCTTTCTGGACAGGAGGTGGTTTGGTGTCCTTTGAAGGAGGGAGTTTTGGTGAGACCGGTGGTGTGGATTTTGGAGAAATTGCTGTTGTGATGGACATTTTGCGGGAACCCTGGGCCGGTGCAGACATCTTGCGAGATCCTGGTGGTGTTGTACGTGACTCTTCTTGGACAGCAGATGTTATCAAAGTGGATGCAGAGCTGAAGATTGATGAACCAAAACCAAACATTTTCCCTTTAACAGACTCAGCTGTGTTTGAAGCAACACGCTGAGATTTTGGACTTCCTGAGCTGAAAAGTCCCCCAGATGTCTGGCCTTCAGACTGAGCTGGCGGGGTAACAGATTTAGGAGGATAGGAGCCCTTATTTGGATATTCTTCAGATAGTTTGCCAACTTTCTCCTTAGAAGGTTCCTTTTCAAGCATCTTCTGTGGTTGTACCCTAGGAAGGCTTGCATCAGGTTCATTTGCTTCTTTATCTAGAGTGTTTGTAGCAAGGATTTCTTCATTCTTTTGGAGAGGTGCAACGTTAATGTCTGCAGCTGAAACCACAGTTTCCATCTTATTGTCAAGTAATTTAGAGGTTTCATTGAGTTTGGATGCACTAACTGTTGTTTCCTTGTCCACCTGTGGAGCAGGACTCAAAACCTCTTTAACATGGGGTGTAGCAGGACTTGGTGTCTCTGTGTCCTGCGGTGGACTAGGACTTGGTGTCTCTGTGTCCTCCGGTGGACTAGGACTTGATGTCTCCTTAACCTTTGGTGAAACAGGAATTGGTTTCTCCTTGGCTTGTAGTGGACTAGGACTTGGTGACTCCTTAATCCGGGGTTGATCATGACTTGGTGTCTCTGTGTCCTGCAGTAGGCTTGGATTTGGTGTCTCCTTAACCTGCGGTGTAGCAGGAATTGGGTTCTCCTTTACCTGTGGTGGACTAGGTTTTTCCTCAACCTGGGCTTGATCATGACTTGGTGTCTCCATGGCCTGTTGCAGAGAAGGACTTGGTATCTCTGTGGCCTGGGGAGGAGATGGACTTGATGTTTCTGTGGCCTGAGTAGTTGACATTTCTCTGACTTGCGTTGGAGAAGGACTTGGTATGTCCTTGGCCTGGGATGGAGCAGGGCTTGAAGTCTCCTTGACCTGGGATGGAGCAAGATCTGGTGTCTCCTTGACTTGGAATGAATCAGGGCTGGATGTCTCTGTGGCCTGGGGCAGAACATGAGTTGGTATCTCATGAGCCTGGGGTACTATACCAGGAGCTGGAGTCTCTTTAGTTTGGAATGAGACAGGGGTGACACACTGATCAGATGCAAGCACTTTGTTGGGTGATGCCTGGGGTTTTATCTGTGGAGCTCGTTCTGGTTCAGATGATGATATAGCTCTTTGCATCTGGCAGGTGAGGCACAGCCATTCTTTCACCTAAAGTAACAACAATAAATCTGATTAGTGATACAAAACTGTACTTGTATACACAAATGTGACACAATTCAATCCTAGAACCTACTTACCTCTCCTACATTTGGCATGAGGTTAAAGCCACACTGGTTACAGACGGTATTCTTGCAATCAGTACAGGTGTTGTAGTTGGGGGGATCCTTGGAGCCCATGTTGAGTCCCACCTTACAGAGTGGACAGGTGGACTGACTTGCTTTAGGAGCAGCTTGGGTGGCTGCTGCCTTTGGAGGCTCTGATTGAGCTTTCTCCACTTTGACCTGTTCTGATGGTGCAGCCTTGGGCTGCTGAGGTTGTTCTGGCTTCTTCTCTGGCTCTACTTTCTGGACAGCAGGAGGTTTGGTGTCCTTTGCGGCAGACATCTTTGGAGAAACGGGTGGTGTGGTTATCAAGGTGGATGCAGAGTTGAAGATGGAGGAACCAAAGCCAAACATCTTCCCAGTGACTGACTCTGCAGGCTTTGCAGCATCAGGCTGAGCCTTAGAGCCTCCAAAGCCAAAGAAGCCCCCAGATTCCTGTTGTGTGCTCAGCTTTCGTTCAGTTTGATTGGTCTGGTCTGGAGGTTTCTGAGGACCTGACATCTTCCTGCTCTCCAGTGTTTTTTGACCAGGAGATGGACTCGACTGCTTTTGAACATCTTGTTCTTGAGCAATTTCAGCCTTGTTTGAGTTTGCAGCTGGAATTGACTGTTTTCTTTGAGGAGATCCGGCTGACTCAGAGATTACTTTCTTCTGGGGTTCAGGAGATGGAGATGCTTTCTTCAATGAGGCCTGAGGTTTGATTGATAGGTGTCCTGGAGCTTCAGATTCCCCAAGAGCCCTCTGCATCTGGCAGGTGAGACACAGCCACTCCACCTATAGAATCACATCCAGGTATACAACATATTATTCATAATGAATCAAGCATGTAATTGATTAGAAACTTAACCTTGTTATTAATCAGTTACACAAAAAACTGAAATAAGATTATAAGAGGGATGACAATAGTGAATGAAGAAAAAAAGAGTAAGTGGAAATTATTCCTTGTATAAAGTTAGTAATGTTTGAAAAGTATTGAGTAAATATGCCTAAACAAATTTTCAATACATGGAAACACTTTTTGTCTTACCTCTTTTTTAGCTGGCATGGGATTAAATCCACACTGGTTACAGACAGTGTTCTTGCACTCAGTACAGGTGTTGTAGTTGGGAGTATCCTTGGAGCCCATGTTGAGACCCACATTACAGAGTGGACATGTGGACTGGCCTGCATTAGGAGCAGCTTGGGTGGCTGCTGCCTTTGGAGATGGTTGCTCTGACTTCTTCCCTTCTTCTGCTTTCTGGACAACAGGTAGTTTGGCGTCTTTGGCAGCCGACATTTTTGGAGAAACGGGTGGTGTGGTTATCAAGGTGGATGCAGAGTTAAAGATGGAGGAACCAAAGCCAAACATCTTCCCGGTGACTGACTCTGTGGGCTTTGTAGCATCAGGCTGAGCCTTAGAACCTCCGAAGCCAAAGAAGCCCCCAGACTCCTGTTGTGTGCTCTGTTTTCTTTCAGTTTGTTTGCTCTGGTCTGCAGGTTTCGGAGAACTTGATAGCCTTCTGGTGTCCTGTGGTGTTTTCTGACCAGGAACTGGACTCGACTGTTTCTGGCTCTCTTCTCCATTAGCAACTTCAGCCTTGTTTAAATTGGCAGCTGGCATTGACTGCTTTCTTAGAGGTGATCCAACTGCCTCAGAGATTACTTTTGTCTGGGGTTCAGGAGATGGAGAGACTTTCTTCGGTGATGACTGAGGTTTGACCGAAGGTTGTCCTGGAGCTTCAGATGCTCCCAGAGCCCTTTGCATCTGGCAGGTGAGACAGAGCCACTCCTTCACCTAATTTAATGAAATTATTCTGTCAGTATCACTGTAATCAGATCAGCACTCGCTTAAAATAAGACATATTCAAATGACCAGAGTAATATAAGATTTACTCAACAGCAATAGATTACATGTTGATTTATTTATTTCCATGGTAGATTATCAAGATATTGGGTTAAATATAAGACCATGTTTTGCTTTAGCACAAGAGTGATCATATAAATGAAACAAGGAATTTATAAATTGAAATTATAAAGATTATGATAATTCAGTAACACAGTTAAAAACTTACCCCAGTGCTATTTGGCTGGGGGTTGAAGCCACACTGGTTGCAGACAGTGTTCTTACAATCAGTACAGGTGTTGTAGTTGGGAGGATCCTTGGAGCCCATGTTGAGTCCCACCTTACAGAGTGGACATGTGGACTGGCCTGCTTTAGGAGCAGCTGGGGAAGGTGCTGCCTTTGAAGGTTCTGATGGAGCTTTTTCTACTTTGGCCTGTTCTGATGGTGGAGCCTTGCCCTTCTCTGGCTCTGGCTTCTTCTCTTGCTCTGCTTTCTGGACAGCACCAGGTTTGGTGTCCTTTGCGGGCATTTTTGGAGAAACGGGTGGTGTGGTTATCAAGGTGGAGGCAGAGTTGAAGATGGAGGAACCAAAGCCAAACATTTTCCCAGTGACTGACTCTGCAGGCTTTGCAGCATCAGGTTGAGCCTTAGAACCTCCAAAGCCAAAGAAGCCCCCAGACTCCTGTTGTGTGCTCTGCTTTCTTCCAGTTTGATTACCATCTAGTCCTTTAGCAGCTTCATCCTTGTTTGGATTGACAGCTGGTATTGACTGTTTTCTTTGAGGAGATCCAGTTGACTCAGAGATAACTTTCTTCTGGGGTTCAGGAGATGGAGAGGCTTTCTTCGGTGAAGCCTGAGGTTTGATTGACGGTTGTCCTGGAGCTTCAGATGCTCCCAGAGCTCTCTGCATCTGGCATGTGAGACACAGCCACTCCTTCACCTATGGAATAATATCCAGGTTTACAGCATATCATGTATAAAACATTAAAAATTCATCTGAATCTTAATTTATTTGTTTCTTTAATCTGTTGAGCAAAAAACATAACCAAGATTCATGCAAATACGATTTAATGACGGTTTGAAAGAGGAAAGGAAGTAAATAAGAGTGTAAATTATGACTATTATTATGTTCTTATTTGGAAGGGTACAAAGCAATTTCGCTTCAAATAACATTCAATAGACTGAAACACAAGTTGTCTTCCTACCTCTGTTTTAGTTGGCATAGGGTTGAATCCACACTGGTTGCAGACAGTGTTCTTACAATCAGTACAGGTGTTGTAGTTGGGAGGGTCCTTGGAGCCCATGTTGAGTCCCACCTTACAGAGTGGACAGGTGGACTGGCCTGCTTTAGGAGCAGCTTGGGAAACTGCGTCCTTTGAAGGCTCTGATGGAGCTTTGTCAACTTTGGCCTGTTCTGATGGTGGAGCCTTGGCCTGCTGGGGTTTCTCTGGCTTCTTCTCTTGCTCTGCCTTCTGGACAGCAGGAGGTTTGGTGTCCTTTGCGGCAGACATTTTTGGAGAAACGGGCGGTGTGGTTATCAAGGTGGAGGCAGAGTTGAAGATGGAGGAACCAAAGCCAAACATTTTCCCAGTGACTGACTCTGCAGGCTTTGCAGCATCAGGTTGAGCATTAGAACCTCCGAAACCAAAGAAGCCCCCAGACTCCTGTTGTGTGCTCTGCTTTCGTTCAGTTTGTTTGCTCTGGTCTGCAGGCTTCGGAGAACTTGACAGCCTTCTGCTCTCCTGTGGTGTTTTTTGACCAGGAGCTGGACTCGACTGCTTTTGACTGTCTTGTGCTGACTCAGAGATAACTTTCTTCTGGGGTTCAGGAGATGGAGTGACTTTCTTCGGTGAGGCCTGAGGTTTGACAGATGGTTTCCCTGCAGCTTCAGATGCTCCCAGGGCCCTCTGCATCTGGCAGGTGAGACACAGCCACTCCTTCACCTATGGAATGATATCAGGTATACAATATATGTATTACAATAATGTAATAATGCATATATAAAGCAATAATAATTTGGTTTGCATTCAATAATATGCAACACACTGAAACACATGTTGTCCTACCTCTATTTTAGTTGGCATGGGATTAAATCCACACTGGTTGCAGACAATGTTCTTGCAATCCGTACAGGTGTTGTAGTTGGGAGGATCCTTGGAGCCCATGTTGAGACCCACCTTACAGAGGGGACAGGTTGACTGGCCTGCTTTAGGAGCAGCTTGGGTGGCTGCTGCCTTTGGCGGCTCAGGTGGTTGCTCTGACTTCTTCCCTTCTTCTGCTTTCTGGACAGCAGGTAGTTTGGCGTCTTTCGTGGCAATTTTTGGAGAAACAGGTGGTGTGGTTATCAAGGTGGATGCAGAGTTGAAGATGGAGGAACCAAAGCCAAACATCTTCCCAGTAACTGACTCTGTGGATTTTGCAGCATCAGGATTAGTTTTAGGACCTCCAAAGCCAAATAACCCTCCAGACTCCTGTTGTTTGGCTGCGTTTTCCTGCATACTCCCAATTTGCTTTGTCTGTGATGGTTCTTGCTTTGTCTTACTCTCTGTATTGATGTCTTTATCAACCTCTGACATGGGTGGCTGCGCCGCAGGTGTGGACTGTTTCATCAGAGGGGATTTTGGTGTTGAAGGTTCCTTCTTCTTTTCATGTGGAACGTCTTTGTTCTGGATATTAGAAGCGGTTTGCACTTTACTGGGTGAGGGCTGTGGCTTCATGAATAGAGTTCCAGGAGGCTCTGATGCTCCTAGTGCTCTGTGCATCTGGCAGTTGAGACATAACCACTCCTTCTAAAAAACAACAAAACAGTAAACAAATTGTTACAATTAATGCAAATTAGATCATTTTCCAAATATGCAAAATGTTAAATAATTCATGATCATCTGCCATTGCTAGCTAGATGGATGGATTTTTTTAAATGTCCTTACCTCTGCTACATTTGGCTGGGGATTAAATCCACACTGGTTGCAGACAGTGTTCTTACAATCAGTACAGGTGTTGTAGTTGGGAGGATCCTTGGAGCCCATGTTGAGTCCCACCTTACAGAGTGGACAGGTGGACTGGCCTGCTTTAGGAGCAGCTTGGGTGGCTGCTGCCTTTGGAGGCTCTGATGGAGCTTTGTCCACTTTGGCCTGTTCGGATGGTGGAGCCTTGGCCTGCTGAGGTTGCTCTGGTTTCTTCTCTCCCTCCAGCGTCTGCACAGTTGGTGGTTTAGCTTCCTTTGAAGGTGACATTTTAGGGGAACCTGTGGGCGTACTATTTGGGGAGATCTTGGGGACTGCTGATAACCTCCGCAAACCCTGAGTTGGTCCAGAGAGCTTACGAGAACCTGGTGGTGTTGCACTGGCCTCCTCCTGAACAGATGATGTTAACAAAGTGGATGCGGAGCTGAAAACGGAAGAACCAAAGCCAAACATCTTCCCTGTAACAGATTCTGTTGATTTAGAAGCATCGGGCTGTGCTTTAGGACCAATGGCACCGAAGAGCCCTCCTTGTTTCTTCTGTGCATCTGGAACAGGTGAATTACTCTGATCCGTTGGTTTTTGCGGATCTGATATCTTTCGGATCTCCTGTGAGGCCTTCTGACCAGCGGCGTCACTTGCTACTTTTTGAATCTCTGCTTTATCATCAGCCGCCTTTTGGAGTTTATTCGGAGAGGGATGGGGCTTTGATGGTAATTCAGATGCATTCGACGCCCTCTGCATCTGACAAGTCAGACATAACCACTCCTTTACCTGTAAGACAGTAGTGTATAAAACCAGTCATTGTAAAATAAATAGTCTATATCTTGGGTAATGTTAGTAGACATTGGGATAATTGAAAATAAAAAAAATAAAAAAATAAAAAATAATAGTATTTGTGTTTTACAATCAAACAACCTTGACATATCGACAACATTTGGGAACAATAATCTGGTGATACATTGTGTTTCTTACCCCTGTTTCATTTGGCATGGAGTTGAATCCACACTGGTTACAGACATTATTCTTACAATCAGAACAGGTGTTGTAGTTGGGAGGATCCTTGGAGCCCATGTTGAGTCCCACCTTACATAGTGGACAGGTGGACTGGCCTGCTTTAGAAGCAGCTTGGGAAGCTGCTGCCTTTGGAGGCTCTGATGGAGCTTTGTCCACTTTGGCCTGTTCTGATGGTGGAGCCTTGGTCTGCTGAGATTGCTCTGGCTTCTTCTCTTGCTCTGCTTTCTGGACAGCAGGAGGTTTGGTGTCCTTTGCGGCAGACATTTTTGGAGAAACAGGTGGTGTGGTTATCAAGGTGGAGGCAGAGTTGAAGATGGAGGAACCAAAGCCAAACATCTTCCCAGTGACTGACTCTGCAGGCTTTGCAGCATCAGGCTGAGCCTTAGAGCCTCCGAAGCCAAAGAATCCCCCAGACTCCTGTTGTGTGCTCTGCTTTCGTCCAGTTTGATTGGTCTGGTCTGGAGGTTTCTGAGGTCCTGACGTCTTCCTGCTCTCCTGTGGTGTTTTCTGACCTGGAGATGGACTCGACTGTTTTTGGCTCTCAGG